>JARJLE010000570.1:0-27167 GCA_029289555.1 Mycena latifolia | reverse complement strand
ATCCAGTCAACACAACTTGGCACTCGGTGCGCTTTATCATTCATAATCTCCCGCTAATCGCGTCTAATTTATACTCAGCTTGGCACCTGCGCCATGAAACCGCGCAACCAAAACGGAGTCGTCGATTCCCGCCTGAATGTGTACGGCGTGAAAAATCTCAAGGTTGCCGATCTCAGCATTGCGCCCACTAACGTTGGGAGCAACACGTACAACTCGGCGTTGGGTGGTAGGAGAAAGGCAGCCATGATCATCGCGGAGGACCTCGGGATCAAGGGTGTCTAAATGTAAGCTGGTAGCAGTCCAGAAAATCTTTGTACATATACCTTTCGGTCCTCTTTGTATACCTTTTGCTCCCCTCGTGTAACAATTCATACGTGCTTCCTTACTTCCCTTCTTGGTGTCTTGCCGGCTTAGATCGAAACGATCCAATTATCAGGTCTCCTCTCTCTAAATGGCTCACTTTCCATTTTCCATGGACATTTTATTGAACGCGGGGCGGAAAGGTTCGTTGCTCACATGAAAATACGCCCTTGGTTACGAATCCGTATCTACATGCCCTCTCGCACCAGTTCCTCGAATCCAGAGAGGTCGAGAATTGTTGTTTGTTCAACCCGATGGGATCCAGCTCTAGTCCCACGTAGCTCCAAACGTTGAAAGGGTCGAGGCTTTTCGGGGCGGGATCTTGAATGAAGCATTGCAAGAAGCGGGGAAAGGGGGAAAGATGGCTCGACATTCTGACAAAGAATGATCATGCTCTGGAGGTTTGGAACCAAATCTAGATCGTTATACAGCCGTTGGAAAATGTGAGCACAACGTAGTTCCGGAGGATTGGCAACCTCCAGCGAAGATAATGCCGGCATATGGCGTAGGCAGTCAGAAACTGAGTTGCGCTGTCGTCGTCTATCCAAGAATACACGAAATGGCGCAACGTGCAACCAGATCGCCCAACCAATTGGGACACCAGCGAGATGTTGGCCCGGCTGCCTGTGCCGAGCCCGAGCTTCTGAGGGTTTCAAGTTGGGGAAGCGTAAGCGCACCAAAGAATCTCGACAGACTGGTATGACGTGTCCACTGACAGGGATTTGGAGGAGCTATGAATCGGGGGGGGGAGTGTTAGGGCTGCCACGGTGTCTTCAAGGGGTGCATTTCGAAAAAGCACATCGACTAGGGATGGGCCATCGTGCCAAGGACGAATCAAACATTCACTCGGTGCTGAATGTGTCCAGTTGAAGCTCAGTTAAATTCGCCAAGGAAGGGCAAAAAGCTCGATGTTGCTGTCAACACACTCACCAACACTCTTTCGCACGGCTACGGCAGGCCGGTTGGAGCAGTGCTAAAGAAATCGCTCCTCGGAATCGAATTGGACATCATGCCCTTCACGACCAAGTGTGAGGTGTTCGAGGAAGAGGGAAACTTCCGGGGAAAAGAGATAGATCGAGTTTGGAGCACCGAGGGCGGCAAGCACAAACGCACGTCCCGCCATTGGATGCATGTTTGCCAACGTCCAAGTCTGCGTAGTCCTCAGGCTCTGAGTAGAGGGAGATGAAAAGGGCGCGATGGCGAGAACGGGAAAGCCAGTAGTTTATGAGATAGTCGCGGGCCTCAGACTGCGGGGAATCTGCGAGGAATACGAAGTTACTCCAAAGTTCCGGCGTAGATATAGCGATATCTCTCCAGTGCCTGCATATACGCGTTAGGAGGAGGGGAGCGTCGTGGAGCGTGTCTCGGACAGGGTGGTAGGAAGAAGCTGGAAGAAGATCTCTGTCGTGACTTCCACGGGAAGGCCGAGAACCGGAAACGTCAGAGATTCGAATATTTCACTCCGTTCTTGCTCAAGCTGCTTTAACCGCAGCTTAAGCGGCGGAATTTCTTGGTTCAGATGGTCGAGCCGTATTCGGCGATCCGACCGGGAGATGGCACTCATTCCTGAATCAATGCGGAACGCCCTGTAGGTGCCAGCAATGTGACTGGAGGCGACTGGGGTCGGATTTTCTGTCCAGGAGATGGACTGAGCTAAATGTGGCGATGAGCAGTGCTGTCGGCGCACCAAGTGGTGTGGATCCAGGGACACCAGCTTGACTTGATTCCTTGATAGTAACGACTTCAAGTGGCGGTTGGAGAGAAACCGTTTTTAGAGTGTCTGATGATCAATCGCGGCATGATGCCGGCTTCCCGATTTTGCCATTCTCGTTCAGGCTGAAGACCCTTATTTCTTCAGACACCATGTATGTGCATTGTGCCTGTACGGTCACCGATGGCCATGGACTCATGAAGGAGAAAACCGATGGTCATCCATGGCCATCGGCGTTTCGTCCAGTAAAGATCTACCTTTTGTCGGCTCTAACCTTGGCATGCAACGTCGTCTGTCTACTTGGCGTCCTAACTATAGTCTATGCCCAGATGGCTCTTTGCGGCCTCTTTTATTTTTGTAGGCCCTCACAACGTCAACCAGCGACCTCTGAGACGCGAATAAAACAGATCTAGATACGACTCGGTTTAAGCTGGTGTAATGTTCCAGCAATTTTGATCATAAGACAAAGATGTGCGAGTAGAATTATGGCCGATTAGCACGCGACAAGCCCAAACCCACCTTGGTCTACGGCTCAGACCGGTAGACCCGGGTCGGCCAATGTACACACCCTGCGGCTAGTACGGACGTAGGCGCATGAAGACCTGGAGAAAAGTTAGCACAGCTTAACGAGGACTTCCTTAAGAACGGTCAATGAAGGGCTCCCTAAGCAATACTCCCTCCTTCGAAGTTGCCAGCAGAAACAATGCGCTTTATCTCTACCCTCTTTCTTCTCTCGTCGGCCTCCGCACTTGGGGCACTTGGGGCAGCTGTCCGCGGCACCACAAACACCACCATCTCTGCGCGCGTCGACGGCGGCTTTGCCGGATCATGCGGGTTGTTCAATTTCGATCTATGGAGGGACGACGATCCCGCGCTGACCGCCAACTGCGAGAGCCAGACGAACCAATTCACCCTCAGCACCCTCTTCCTCAACGAGTGCGTTGCGAACAAGTATGTAATTTCTTGATCACCACCGATGAGTTTAATTCTTTCTGAAGCAATGGGGTTCTTGCGTGTCGAGCGGGTGGGGCCTACGGGAAAAGTTGCTTCACTTTCGGATTTTCCTCTGGCACCGTCTTGCATGCAACCTGCAAGAACAATGCCGGCGCTGCCATAGACACAACCCTCGAACTCAGTGAGCACCAGACTCTCCAAGTTCGGAGCAGCGGCTGACAAGTTCTTTTCCTAGACAGCTGCATCGGTGATAATGATGATCCGTCGTCAGTTTCATTTTGTCGCCGTATGCTGATACGTTTTTGTTTGCAGGAAATCACAACGGTCAACTTGGTTGCAATGTGCGTCACTATCCTGGAGTACTTATGGTCACTAATATTGGGTTCAGTTCAAATAAGCGGATCAGGCGGATCGGGATTAGCTACGAAGTGTCTTGTAGAACGAAGCTTTCCCCCAGTGAATCATGTCCAGTTGGACGTCAGCCTCTCTTGAAAGACTCTCTCGTTTGTTCTGCGACTTGAAGTTTGAGGGGTCGGATTTTCTGTCGGGAGGATGGACTGTTAGATGCAGCAGTGAACAGTCCTGTCAGCGCACCAAGTGGTGTGAATCCAGGTAGAGCTTGACTTGAGCACTTGATGTAGCTACTAATGCAGGTCGTGGCCGCGTGGAGTCGAGTAGCCTGCTGATCAATTGCGGCATGATGCCGGCTTCCCGATTTGGTTATTCTTGTTCGGGCTGAAGACCCCTATTCCTCCTTGCTTTCAGACCATCATGAACCCCCGAGTGTATGTGACCTACACTCAACTCGAGGCCATTCGTCAGGGAACCTGCCGGGTGGACCTCTTTCCCATCGAAGTCTTCCCTGATGACCTTCATCCTGCCCAGAGTAGGCTGATCATGGCCGCGTTCTATGCCAAAAGCCACCTCGTCGATGTAATCAACATGATCCAGCCCCATTCCACTAGCCCGGCGGCACGGCGGATCCAGAGGGCTGTGGCGGCTGCCGGATGCCGCCACGACCCTTATGCACCAAGGGACCCCCCTAGATGAGGCGCACACGCTGCGCAAACTTCACGACGTTTGGGAGACGGCCGCTCCCCCTGATATAGTGTTTCTGCTTGGACCCACCTCTGCCGTTCCCGCCGACCTCTCTCCATCAGCGCTGCCTTTAGCCCTTCCTCCTCAATTCCAACCGCGGAACTTGAGGTTCCATGACCTCATATGGGCCGAGGAATGGGAGGCTCCAGGACTGATCGAGTCGGACGGTTTCACAGCGGCCTTTCATGCCCGCACGCAACTCGGGCGGAAAGTTATTTTCCTCTCCGGCTTTTTTGTCGGAGGGGCCAAGGTGTACAAAGATTCGACCTCGACAGATTGCATCAATGACTTCTTGAAAACTGTTTTATTCCGTGAACTCGTTCACCTAACGCGGTCGGAGGTGTGTACATATTTTATGCGGTTTTGTCAATTGGTTCAATTTTGTCAGCTATTTGGGATGGATTATGCCCTGGGTACGACCGAGGCTGATGCGGGTGATCTCGGGAATGAGACGCCGAATGAGGCGGGTTTCGAGGCTGAACGCCTTGCGTTCGGGGCCATGATTGGAGTGCACATCTCCCGTGCGCTATTATTTTATCTCATTGATTCACCGTACTTAATTCATTCCTGCAGAGACAAATTTTGAAGGAGATGACAGGAAGTGCTTTACATGCGTCTATCCCGAATATGGACAGCGGAATGTGGAGATGAGTTCGCTTCACATACGGACCCTTTACAAGTCTGCAGTTATGCCCCTGCCCATCCCGCCTTCCCGGGATCCACTCCACTCAAACAGCTCCCCCATTATTTGGGCCCGCCATCTCCCTCCCGTCTCGCTGGATGTCAGCAGTATGGCTGAGGCTGATCGCCCACCGACGCCGCCATTCGACGAGGTTCCCCGGCACCCGTCATGGACTGTGCGGATGATTCCATTGCGGAGGGGCCCGTGTATTGTCGGGCCGCGATAGTCCATGTCCTATTGATTTTGTTTTACGTACTCTATAGACGCGCCCCCGATGAACCGACGGAGATACTTACAGGCAAGGAGAGAAATGTGACTTCATCATGTGCGTGTGACCCTTCGCGTTCAGGGGCCAAACGTGACCACACACAACTTCCAAATCCCCACATTAGCCGCACCATTTTCCTCGGATCGGTGTCGACACGCGGCCTCACCCGCATCTGCGGCTTCACCATTCGTGCGAACGCCTTCATCGCATGGGCGGAACAGAACGGGCACGAGTTTGTTTGCAATTGTTCAAACTTCAGAAGTACGAATCTGCGACTCGCTTCAGATGATGAGGGCATCCCTAACGCGTGCCGCTGCGAGAACATTTTAAACCATCCCGTCAGACTATCAGAGTCGTTTCTGGAGGCTCCTATTTAATAAAATCCGTAGTACCATTTCGGCTTACACTCCCCTGCCTCCGCCGGGTGGTACCTGCCATTGGCGCACGTCGTCGGCAGCGCCGTTCACGTCCGTGATGCACCAGTCATCCCGGCCCCGGCGAAGCGCATCTCCGTGTCCGAGTCGGCGATGACGGCGTGCTCAGGGGTCTTGAAGTGGAGAGGGGAGCCATCGTCGTACTCGTGTGCATGCCCGTTTGAGGTGGTCCAGGCGATGAGATTGCTGAGAAGTGCTGGTGTGCTGCACGCGACAGTTTGCGAGGACTTTGGTGATGGAATTGAAGGTAGGAGTAGGATTCCTGGGTTTGTGGATGTGAACGAGGGGAGCAATCACGTTTGAAATGGCGTACTACAATAACACGGCATGCCTCCTTCGTTCCCAAGCTGCGAGCCAATAAACCCGATTAATTACTTTTCGAGGCTACTAGTACGCCTCCCACTACCTTACTTATCCTAACTCCTCACGCGTATGATATCAACTTATCTCTCCCCGTAAAACGCCCCCGCCAGCTAAAAAGCCACCGCCCCACACGTCGCATTCCACGCCTCGTCCCCAAACTTGACACCCGTGCTGAAGCTATTCGCCTTTACAAACGCGGCGAGCGCACACGACCCGTGCGCGCGGTCGAATGCGCTCTTGGCGCACGCGGCGAGCGGGAAGGGCGCGTCGTTGAGGAGGAGGCGGATCTGCGGCGCCGAAGACGAAGAAGAGGAGCAGGAGAACCGCTCCCAGACCATCTGCGCGGCGAAGGGCACCTGCGTCGAGGTGCGGAAGGCGCGGTGCGCGGGGACGGGCCCGGTCGCGGGGAGGGGCGTCTTGTCCCTACACGCACATGATGCGGTCAGCACAGTGCGGTCAGGCGAAACGGATGGATGGACAAGCGAAGGAAGGAAGGAAGGCCGGGGGGGAAGAAAGGAAGGACGGAAGGACGGAAGGAAGGAGGGAGCCACTCACTTCGCAAGACCCAGCGCCGCGAGCGCCATGTCGATCGTCGTGTCGTGCCCGAACTCGAGGTACATCTCCTGCGCGGCGCCCGTCGCGTTCGTGAAGCGGTCGATGAGCGTGTTAACGAAGAGCGAGCCGAGCAGGGGCCCCATCGTGCCCGGGAGGTTGTACCCGAACGCGCCGTCCATCAACAGGTCCAGCTCGTACCTGCGCGCGGAAAAGAATAAATAAATAAATGAATGCCGCTCATATATAACACGAGGGGAGAGAGGATAGAGAGAGAGAGACGCACTCAAAGTCGAGGATCTCATCGGCGGTGAAGACGGCGCACCACGGCGAGGTGGCGTGCGCGGCGTAGTCGTACGCGCACGCATACAGTGCGCCGTGCGCGTCGCCGTCCGTGAAGTTCACGCCCGGGATGAGCTTGTTCAGCCGCTTCGTGATCGGCGGGAGGTATACAGCGCCCCACGCGTCGACGGCCTGCGCGTGCCCCGTCAGCCAACGCACGAACACCGCAAGAGTACGTAGATGGGACGCACGCTCTGCCCGTACGCGTACTGCCACTTGGGGCACGTATCCATGGGCGTGATCCACGAGACGGTGACCGAGTCCTCCTGGATCGTGCTGAAGACGCTCGCGGAGAGGTTCGCCCAGGCGCGCCCGAAGAAGCCCTGGCTGAACCACTGCGCCGACTCGACGACGCGGTCCTGGTTCCCCGCCAGGACACTGCTCGCGGCCAAATTTGGGTACCGCAGCCGGAAGCTGTGAGTCAATAGTGGTCAGTCATAACAATTCACCGTGTCAGTGTTCGTGAGCGCGAAAAAAAACGCACTCCACGCCATGGTCGAACAGCTGCCTCCGCCCCGGAGCCGTGAGGTCGTTCACGCCGAGCGTACTGGTATACCCATCCTTGAGGAACTGCATGCTCGCGGGCAGGTGCGCGCGCTTGATCGCGGCGGCGCCGGCGGGCGCCGCGAGCTTCGCGGTGAGGTTCGTGATGTACGGCAGCTCGCTCGAGAGGGGGAACCGGCTCCCGTGGCGGCCCATCTGCCCGAGCAACACAAAAAAAGCAAGATAATAATCAGGAATTTATTTAATTAATTTTAGGCGCCACAGCATACGACGCACAAGCATAACCTGCTCGACGGCGCAGTCCGCCGGAAGGGTCTCGCTGACGCCGTGCGGGACCGGAGCTTTGGCGTACGGCGAGAGGTTGCCCAGATGGTTTAGCACCGAGAAAGAGCCGCCGAGCACGCAGGAGGCCAGGGGCAGGAGCGTCAGCGCGTAAATGAGCATTTTAGTGTGGGTCGGAGAGAGTCAGTGCGCATTATCTTGCGGATTATATGGATACGGGCTTTGCGACGCGTTGCGCTGGTTGTCGCGTGCGCATCAGAGGTTTCACCGATAAAGCGCGTGGGCGCGGCTGATGGGCGACTCTTGGCGCACCACAGATACCGCTGCCCCCACGCGGGCCGCGACGGGGAACATATGGGAACAAGACGCGCGGTCCCAGTCAACGTTTCCGCAAACGTTCCTCAATCGCACAAAGTCAGAAAATAGGCGCGGAATTCGAAGCGACGACGCGTCTAAGGTTCGGCTGCGCATGACGCACCCGTCCCGCAGTTCCGAACTGGACCGAAGGGGCTGTAGTTGGGCTGTAGAATGCGGTGTGCATTCAATAGGATGCTAATACTTATAAAACTACATCTAGATGCGATATGATATTACGGGGAACGACGCTTTACGGGGCGCGACACCAGACATGTACGTATGCGTATGCGTATGCGTGGGGAAGGGGGCAAGTGCAAAACGCGTGGCGGGCTGCAGAGATGGGGTGTGCATTCGGGGTGCAGCGGCGTCGGGGGAATGGGTGGGTGTGGGTGCGGGTGCAGGGGCGTGAGGGGGTGGTTAAACAGATGTAATGTAGGGGAGTGTACGAGTCGTGCGCGCAGATCGGGCTCTAAATATATGCGTTGGAAAATTTGGGAGCTGTAACAGGCAGCGTCTGGCTGGCTGGTGGCGGTGGTGGTACTGCGGGAGGCGGGAGGGGAGGGCGCTCTCGATGGCGCTCTCCCGCAGGGCTACCGCGAGGGCGCGAGCGAGGAGAGGCGCAGCCCCTGGGCGAGCTCGGGCTTCCACTCGAGGCGGCGGACGGCCTCGGCGTAGTCGACCCACTCGCGGCGACGCTCGCCGCTCTCGAGCCAGTCCTGGTCGAGGCTGACGACGTCGAGCTCGTAAAAGTGGTATATCGTGGATGGCGTCTGCTGCGTGGTGACATAACGGGTTATTGTGCCACGCACGCCCGCTGTAGGAGGACGGGGAAGCACGGGGGATGCATCAGGCGAGGAGCAGCGGTAGAGGGACAAAGGGGGGACCTTCTTCCAGGGCTTCACGCGATGCGGCCGCCTCGAGCCGTGCGTCGGACGCCTCCCAGCCGCCTTTGGGCACTGAGACAGAGTAAGACGCGAAGAGACGCGACAAGCGAGCTGCACTCACAGACCCAGTTGTCGGGACGCTTGCGGCTTGTGATTAAGAGAACCTTTGCTGCTGCTCGTGCGATGGGTATTGCGCAGCACACAATACGGGGGCTTGTTCGACCTTTTGTGCCCATGGCGGGGCAGACGAGACGAGGGTGTGGGGCGCAGTTCAGGATGCCTGCATGGGCTATATGGGCTTGTGGCGAGAGAAACTGGCTCCGGGGAGGCTGAGGGGGCTTTTGCGAGTGGCGCAAAAAAGGGTGACAGGCTACACACAGCAAGGGGCTGTTAAATACGCGCGGGCTCTCAGGGCCGGGCAAACGTACGCGTGGGCGCGCTGGTCGTCCGCAAACTGGAAAATGGCCGCAGGAGGACAGGGACGAAAATTCCAACGAAAAGAGATCGACGTAATCCATAAATGGCCAACCAAACTAAGCACGTTCGTCGCCGAGTCTCGGCGAACATCCCGCAACTGATTCGTAAATATCCATTATCTCAGCCTCTGTTCCTCAAAAAACCAGGTCTATATTCCTCTATGTTTTCTACAGTCCTAGCAAATGGCAAACAATAGATAGCGTTCATCCATCCCTCACCCATTTTTATCCACCCCTCACTCATTCCACCTAAACGCACATTGTCACCCTGAATCTCACAGTACAAGACAAAGAATCACTCACGCGACGAGAAACATGCACCCTACACCAAATCCCATCGCAACAAACTGCCAAGACGTCAGCAAACCACAGGGAAAAAAAAGTGGGCCCACCCACCTCCCGCACCGCCTGTGCCCCACTCTTGCTCTCCGCGAGCAGTCTATAAACAAACAAAAATCCAGTCATTCTCAGCTACCCCGCACAAACGCCGCAGCACGACTCACGTCGGGAGCACCGCGACCGCCCCGATGTACAGGAATCCGCCCGCGACAAAGGGATCACCTGCCCTCGAAATCAGCGATACCGCTGACAGTCGCGGGAGCAGCACGCACCAAATCCGACAGCTCGACCGTCGTCCCTAGCAGCCCGTGCGCGTCCTGCCTCACCCCCGCCGCGAGGTCTGCAGACGCCCGGGCCGCGCCCCCTTCACCTGCGGTAGCTGTATGTACCGCAATCCCAATGAACGTCCTAAGAATACGAATACACCTCAGCCTTGCTCCGTAAACCAGTATGGCGAGACGCACCCAACCTAGCGTCGCGCAAATCGCGATTCAGATAAGAACGCCATGGATTGCGTGCGGTCGGTGGATTTAGCGAGCATATTTGCGAACGTGCCAAAGAAGGGAGCCGGTAGAACGTGAGAAGGTATATTACATACAGCAGGGAGAAGGAAGAGAAGAAGAAGAAGAGGGGGAGACCTACAAAGGCTCCGACTGCAGTCAAGAACTGCGACTGCATCGCCTGCTTCTTGGTAAACCCACTGCGGATCAGGATCGAGTAGTCGGCGATTTCGTGAGGGATCTCGTGCGCAAAGCACGCGAGCGTCGTCGTCGCGCCGATGAGCGGCGACGCGTAGAATGACGCGGCCATCCTAGTAACGACGCGTCACCCCAAAGATGCATAAAAATAAAAATAAAAACGGCATACGCAAGCCCGTCGGTGCTGTAATTTTTTAATAGCCTCGTCAGAAAGACCCACGAGAAAGCGTATCGACGCACATGTTATGCACAAAGTCGCCAAACAGGTTGAGGTACGCGGACATTTTGGACGGGCCGCTTGCGGGCTTTGCGGGCTCTGCTGTGGCCTCGGCCTTGTCCTTCTTCCCGCCCTTGCGCGCACGCAGCCCGTCCTCGGACGCCTTCGCCGCCGCGCCGGACGCCTGCGCCTCACCGCCATTCCCATGCGAGTGTGAGTGCGAGTGCCCCGCGCCCTCGTCGTCGCCCCCGAGCACGCGCAGCGTCTTCTCCATCATGAAGAACGCCGCGAATCCGGTGAAGATGCCCAGTCTGGAAGTAAGGTATAATAAGCACGCGAATGAACGCAGAAGGAAGGAAACAAGCTCGCCCAATGAGAATATTGCGCTTCTCCTCCACTACGACGAGGTGCACGCCCGGCTCCTGGTGCTCGCCCATGAACGAGTGCGGCACGAGGTGTAGGAACACGTCGGAGAGGAGGCCGCCGGTCTGCGTGCGCGTGCGCGTGCACGTAAGGAACTATGCGCTGCGGGTGGGCGAGAGGGGACTAACCGCAAACGCCGTCATGGTGTTGAGCGTGTTCGCGTTGATCTGCGCCGGGATGAACGCGAGGATGAAGTTTGGCACCCTGTGCGCCATTCATTTATTATCTAGCACCTATAACAGGCCCGCGCGCACGTACGAAGAGATGTAGAACGTCCCGAGGATCGAGTTCCACGCGGGCCCGAATGGGAAGAGCCACGCAAAGATCTTGCGCATCACGGGCGACTGCTCCGCCTCGAGCGTCGCCTTGAGCAGGCTCAGGCGCCATACGGGGGCGCAGTCCTGGATTTCGGCTGCCTGGGAGAGTGCACATGCCACAGATAAATATATTCCGCACGGGAACAGACGAACAAGAACATTTGGCAGTGACACGTACGTAGATGGGAACTTCGGGGCCGGGCATGAAGCCGCTGCCGGGTTTTTCGCTCAAGGGCGGCTGTGCGTGGGCATGGGCCAGGACAAGGAGAGTGAGTACGACGAGGGACAGGGAGAGACGCGACATCGTCCAGCAAAGAGTGGATACAGTTGGGTAGCCGCTAGCGGCGGAGGCGGTAAATTGATCACGTGATCGATACGGCCGGATAATGCCGACGGTCGGTCAAAGCGACTAATTTCAGCTGGCCGTTGACTTTCCCAGGCACACCGTGGATTGTACTCTACGTTCACAGAATTCCCCTGCTTTGTATAATGGTGACACGACGGATAAATGCTATGTATGTATGACAGTGAACCACTTACATGAGCGGCTCGAGCAAAGGCTCGGGATTCGGAGTGGGAAGCGTGCAAAGTAATACAGGTCCCAAGAGCCCACCGCTCATTCATCTGGGCAAAGCTCCGGTCTCGAGCGCATGCGCAAAAAATATCCACTGAGAATTAGTGCGAGCGGCCCTCCGCTCCTCTGATCTCAAGTTGCGTCAAACTCTTGAATTCCGAGTCGCTAGTGGGAAGCCCCAGTCGGCGCGGGGAAGTCGCAACCGGGGGACAACGTCCTTGAGAATTACAAGAGTGCACCGGGCGCGACGGCACTTCGCTTGAACCCAGACAGCGCCGCAGCTCGATATAAATGAAGTGAGATACATGTTCATATACGTGGACCACGTTCCTCGACGCCAAAGACTCTGTGATTGCTTGGCCACGGGTTATTAACAAAAAGAGAGACTGAAAAGATTGTTAACGACCAATCAGAATGCAGGATAGCCCTCAGTGTGCTCGGAAGAATTGCAATCAAAGTTTTCATTCGAGTCGTAGTGAAGAATGCTATGCGGTCGTATTTTTCGGTCTGGTTAACGGGCGAGTGTGAGTCATTTGTCGCTGGTTTAGCTGAAAGCGAAAAAGAACAAACCATTTAACATTTTAGAATCTATTCCACACGCCTTCATCGTCAACATATTCAATCCCCAGCCCTCTTACGGATTGAAAAGGGATAGAGTCACCGGCCTCCGGAGACGGGCCCGCCGCCTGATCTTGTGAAGCTCTCCATCTAACTACATCAATTTGCTGGGGTGGTGATATGCTGGCTTTTGTGTCGTCAAATGCATATCTTTTGCCATCGTCCATGTCATTGATCATCTTTTTGATCGTTCGTGGATCTACAGACTTCGTTTTAAGATTAAAATAGAGGGGAACGGTGCGACACGTACCCAAAATATAAATTGACCCTCCTTTTTGGGCTAAAGCGCTTTCGATTCTCCATAATTTATCGGACCCTGTGGTGTTCAATGTTTTTATTTCCACCAGCAAAACGAAACCAAAAAATTTATTCTCAAAATTTGTGCCGGCCTCCCCGTGTCCGCGACCGTCGGCAGATCCGGGGGTGCTGTTGGTCGGGGTGATAAAAGCAGGGGAAAAAGATGCTTTCAAAAGAGCATGTTGCAGCTCATGACAATACGTCACAACCCATAGCAGTCTGTGGATTTGACGCAGATGGGCTGTAGTTTCGGCTGAATGATTTCCCTGTTACTATGTCGTCAACATATCTGGTAAAGCGAAAATGAGATTAATACGCACCACAGGGTCATTGACGGCTAAGACGGCCGCGGCTAGCTTTTGAGATATAAAGATCTCATTCTTTTGAGCCGTAGGGGTCGTCCCTTTCTTGACGAGGCCCCAAGCCAGGCACCCGTTCTTTTCGCCGAGGTGAGCGATCACGATATCTGGGGGCGTACGTCGAAGGTAGCTGCTGATAAGCTCGGAGCTTGGAAAGCAGTTCTGACCGTGTTTGGCAAAAAAAAGATCCTGGAAAGTTGTATTCTCTTCAAAAACGAGAGAGACTGTAGTTCTCATGATACAGAGGGCGTAAGGCGATGCGACGAGCTGGTCGAGGATTTTACAAGATGTTGCCAGAAGTGGCTGATATAGGAGATTGTCGGTGACGTCCAGCCGCATATCGGCGTGGGTTGTGCCTTTCGGCTGCACCCAAAGTCGGAACGAGTAGGTGGAGTGCGGTGGATTTGGGTTTACTGGGGCGGTCTCTACCCGCGAGATGAGTGTCAGGGGCGACGAGGTGGTGGACGGGCTTTGGGTTTTAGGCGGCGGGTTTGGAGCTTGCGGGCCAGCTGCTCATGAGGTGAGTGTCAGGGGCGACGAGGCAGAAGTAGCAACGAACTGAGGGTGACGGGAGCCGACGGGAGAGGCGGCGAGGTGGTAGAGGAGGCTGAAGGGATTGGCGGCGAGGTGGTGGACGTGGTGGAAGCCATGATCATGATGATGGACGACGCCCCCCTGTAATAACATTGTAATCCCCGTCCGAATTAAGTTCAAACAGGAAATCGCTCACGCCGAAAGCGACTAATGCAAGTAGTAATGTCGGTTTTAAAACTCAGAAAGACTGTCCCCATCCTACATATATTTCATCGAGCTTGCAATTAGAAAAGTTGTACTAGTGGCAGGATGGCATCTTGTACTTCAGCACGATGGTTTGGTAGTCAGTACTAGTCAGACCGCCGGTCTGCGTGCGCGTGCACGGAAGGAAGTATGCGCTGTGGGTAAGAGTGGAGACTGACCGCAAACGCCGTCATGGTGAGTGTGTTCGCGTTGATCTGCGCGGGGATGAACGCGAGGATGAGGATGAAGTTTGGAACCCTGCGCGGCGCATTTATTATCACCTAGCACCTGTAACAGGCGCGCGCGCACATACGAGGAGATGTAGAACGTCCCGAGGATCAAGTTCCACGCGGGGCCAAACGGAAAGAGCTACGCAAAGATCTTGCACATCACGGGCGACCGCTCCGCCTCGAGCGTCGCCTTGAGCAGGTTCAGCCGCCATACGGTGCACATGCCACAGATAAATATATTCCGCACGGGAACAGACGAGAACATTTGGCAGTGACACGTACGTATACGTAGATGGGAACTTCGGGGCCGGGCATGAAGCCGCCGCCCCCGGGTTTTTCGCTCAAGGGTGGCTCTGCGTGGGCATGGGTCAGGACAAAGAGAGTGAGTACGACGAGGGCCAGACGCGACATCGTCTGGCAAAAGAGTGGATAGAGTTGGGGAGCCGGCGGAGAGGCGGAAGGTAAATTGATATGTGACCGCTTCGGCCGGATAATGCCGACGGTCGGTCAAAGCGACTAATTTCAGGCACTGGCGTCTAGGCCATCGACTTTCCCAGGCACACAGTGGATTTTATTCTACTTTCACATTATACCCTTGCTTTTGATAATTCCCGCCCAGCTCCGAAAGATATAGGAAGAAAACAGCCGCACGTCTTCGACTGACGAGTCAATTGTGCTTGAGGCGGCCAGAAGACTGTCTAGGAACGCGTGCGCCGTCTGAGGGGAGGTGAGTTGGTGGAGTTCTATATAGGTGTAAGAAGAGGCCTGGCGACGAGTGCGAACAAGCCCACCTGCAGCGCTGTAAATCCCGACAAGTGACGCGCGTTTGGTATACCACGACAGCTGCAATCGAGGTGAGCCCTATTCACTCGAAAAGAACGAGCGAAAGACCCGGATCGACTGGTCGGCGGAGAGGTAGCACGCCTCGTCCGCTACGCGCGCCGCGTGCTTCAGCGCCGGCACGGGGTCGAACGGCGGTATCCCTGATTCCGGCGCGGACAGCAGCGCGAACGCCTGGACAAGTTAGAAAGAAAATCGGCGGAGGCGGGTACGGCAAGCCCGCACCTCGGGGAGATGCGGCAGTACCGGCTCGTTGTACGCAAGCCGTGCGTGGAGCGCCTCCTTCACGGACTGGCCCTTCATGCTTGCCACTCCCTCATCGAGCCACGCACCAATAAGCGTCCTGCGCGCGCGCTCCCCAGACCCAAAGAGCGCGGAGATGACCGTGTCTGCCAGCGGCGCCACGTGCGCGTGCGGGGCGGGGAGGTGTAGCACCGAGCGTGCGAGCGCAGCGCGCGTGAAGCCGTGCTGGAGAGAGGCGCGTTCAAGTGAGAGTCGACACCATGGGCAGGTGTGCACTGGTGAAGGGTTACCTCGGGTACGAGCGGCAGCGCGAGTTTCAGGAGACGGGCGCTGGAGGCCATTTTATTTCATGGACGTGGGGACAAGTGATTGGTGGTTACGTGAGCACGGATCAAACCATCTCGGAGGGCGCTGGTACATAGATGCAAACAGAGATATTGAACTTCCCAAGACGAATCAGTGAGGATCGACTATGAGATCTAGGGAGCCACTCACACCTATTGGAGAAATTTTTGGTCGGTTTGCCAATTTTAATGGTTCAAATAGGCGACACTAGCAAAGTTGAACCACCTTCCCGAATTCAACCACAAAGTTGTAGAACTTCACGAAATGGGTACCGCGAGGCGAGGATCGTCCCTGCGATTCCAAGATTTTTCTCAGACTAATTCGACAGAATGTGAGTGCAGTGTGCTGAGATTTCCTTAGGAAAACTACGAATTGGCAAAGTTGAATCACGAATTCAACCATCAGTTAAAAAGTGTATACGTTGACGCCACAGAGCCGAGACAGAATGCACCAGGCAGATAAATCTCGCCCGAAAAGCGTTGTGCGTCTGAACAAGCTGTTACAGTCCTATTACAACTTCTGACCTATGAATGTCCTTTGTCGCCCACACGATGAGCGTATTCGCGCGGATGGAGGTATTGCGCGCAATAAATTTAGTGAGAACTGGGAGAAAGTGACTGAGGTGTGATGGTCAGCTTGGTGGTCACTTTTGCAATTGACTCTGAATGCGAAGGGCCACGCGCACATGATTAAGTCACATTTCACTCTTTCCCGTTGGTTCATTCGGGGCGCGCGTATATGGAGTACAAAAAAAAGCAATAGGGAACGGTCTATCGCGGCTCCACGATACACGAACCCATCCGCAATGGAAACATCGTCCGCACAGTCCACGACGAGTGCCGAGAAACCTCGTCGAGTGGCGG
Source organism: Mycena latifolia (assembly GCA_029289555.1). Taxonomy (NCBI): domain Eukaryota; kingdom Fungi; phylum Basidiomycota; class Agaricomycetes; order Agaricales; family Mycenaceae; genus Mycena; species Mycena latifolia. Next base: position 10,760 of record JARJLE010000570.1, on the reverse strand, counting down.
CGTCGGTGGGCGATCAGCCTCGGCCATACTGCTGGCATCGAACGAGACGAGGGGGAGGTGGCACGCCCAAATAATAGGGGAGCTGTTTGAGCGGAGGGGATCCCGGGAAAGCGGGATGAGCAGGGGCATCGCTGCGGACTTATGAAGGTTCCGCATGTGAAGCGAACTTATCTCCACATTCCGCTGTCCATATTCGGGACAGACACATGCAAAGGACTTCCTGTCATTCCCTTCAAATTTGTCTCTGCAGGAATGAATTAAATACGGTGAATCAATGAGATAAAATAAAAGCTGCGCACGGGAGATGTTCACTCCAATCATGGCCCTGAACGCTAGGCATTTTCAGCCTCGAAACCCGTCTCATTAGGTGTCGTATTCGCGGGGTCACGCATCAGCCTCGGTCGTACCCAGAGCATAATCCATTCCCAATAGCTGCCAAAATTGAACCAATTGGCAGCATCGGATAGAATAGGTACACACCTCCGACCGCGTCAAGTGGACGAATTCACGGAATAGAACAGCTTTCAAAAAGTCATTGATGCAATCTGTCGAGATCGAATCTTTGTACGCCTTGGCCCCTCCGACAAAAAATCCGGAGAGGAAAATAAATTTCCGCCCGAGTTGCGTGCGGGCAGGAAAGGCTGCAGTGCAACCGCCTGAATCGATCAGTCCTGGGTTCTCCCATTCCTCGGCCCATATGCGGTCATGGAACCTCAAGTTCTGCGGTTGGAATTGGGGAGGAAGGACTAAAGGCAGTGCTGATAGAGAGAGGTCGACGGGAACGGGAGAGGTGGGTCCAAGTAAAAACACTATATCAGGGGGAGCGGCCATCTCCCAAACGTCGTGATGTTTCTGTAGCGTGTCCGCCAGGCGCGCCTCATCTAGGGGGTCCATTTGTGCATAAGGGTCGGGGCGGCATCCAGCAGCCACAGCCCTCTGGATCTGCCGTACCGCTGGGCTAGTGGAATGGGGCCGGAGCCGGTTGATTACATCGACGAGGTGGCTCCTGGCATAGAACACGGTCATGATGAGCCCACTCTGCGCAGGATGAAGGTCATCAGGGACTCGGAAGACTTCGATGGGAAAGAGATCCACCCGACAGGTTCCCTAACGAATGGCCTCGAGTGGCGTGTAAATGACATACACTCGGGGATTCATGGCGGTCTGAAGCAACGAGAAATAGGGGTCTTCAGCCTGAACGAGAATAGCCAAATCGGGAAGCCGGCATCATGCCGCGATTCATCAGACACTCGAACTGCCACGGACGCCACTTAAAGTCAACTTAAAGTTGGCCTGTATTAGTGGCTACTATCAAGTGCTCAAGTCAAGTTGATCTACCTTGATTCACAGGACTTGGTGCGCCCACAGCACTGTCCACCGCAGCATTCAACTCGGTCTCCTGGACAGAAAATCCGACCCCTCAAACTTCAAGTTGCAGCGAGGGAGTCTTTCAAGAGAGGCTGACGTCCAATTGGACATGATTCACTGGGGGAAAGCTTCGTTCTACAAGACACTGCGTAGCTGATCCCGATCCGCCTGATGCGCTTAGAACTGGACCCAATATTGGTGACCACATTAATTAATGGCAACCAAGTTGACCGTTGTGATTTCCTGTAAAGAAATATGTATCAGCATACGGCGACAAAATGAAACTGACGACGGATCATCACCGATGCAGCTGTCTAGAAAAAGAACTTGTCAGCCGCTGCTCCGAATGAGAGTCTGGTGCTCACTGAGTTCAAGGGTTGTGTCTACGTTAGCGCCAGCATTGTTCTTGCAGGTCGCGTGCAAGACGGTGCCAGAGGAAAATTGGAAAGTGCTGCAACTTTTCCCGTAGTTCCCGCCCGCTCGACACGCAAGGACCCCATTGCTTCAGAAAGAATTAAACTCGTCGGTGGTGATCAAGAAAATTACATACTTGTTCGCAACGCACTCGTTGAGGGAGAAGCCGCTGCCGATGAATCGATCCTCCTGGTTAATGCAGAAGACCTCCAGCAAGGGATTGCTCGGGCTGTCGTTCGATATCGCGATGTCCCTGCATGATGCGACAAAGCCGCCGTCGGCGCGCGCAGAGATGGTGGTGTTTGTGGTGCCGCGGACAGCTGCCCCAAGTGCCCCAAGTGCGGAGGCCGACGAGAGAAGAAAGAGGGTAGAAATAGAGCGCATTGTTTCTGCTGGCAACTTCGGAGGAGGGAGTACTGCTTAGGGAGTCCTTCATTGACCGTTCTTAAGTAAGTCCTCACTAAGCTGTGCCAATTGTCCAGGGCTTCATGCAGCGACGTCCGTACTAGTCGCAGTGCATGTACATTGGCCGACCCGGGTATACCGGTCTACCAAGGTGAGTTTAAGCTTGTCGCGTGCTACTCGGCCATAATTTTAATAGTACATCTTTGTCTTATGATCACAGAACATTAAGCCGGGTCGTATTCACGTAGTGTTCCACTCACGTCTCAGAGGTCGCCGGTCGACGTTGTGGAGGCCTACAAAATACAGGAGGCCGCAAAGAGCCACTTGGAAATAGACTATTGTTAGGACGCCAAGTGGACCCACGGAGCGGGATGAACGAAACACAACCTACATGAACATCGCAAGCACGGTACAGTGCGCAACGAAACCCGGCACATTGTCGCTTGATGTGCCGCCTTTGGCTGAAACACGACACATGATCCCATTCATTGATGGCGAAAGTTAGGGGTTAAAGGTTAGGATTTTGTGGTTAGCGGTTAGCGGTTATTAGAGGCCATCGGTTTTCTGGCGGGTGCTATAATTTAGGGATCCCCACCGTACCGTATACGGTTACGACCGTAAGCGTATCATTTTTTAGCTATACGGTACGGTTACAGTGCCGTATACGGTGTTGAAGCCGTATGTACTAAACATATACGGTCATAGATCGAGGCTTAGCGAGGGAGGGTGAGTTCAAATATGGTGTATTCAGCCTCTTTGGACTTCCGCGTTCCCTGTGTCCTTCTCAAGCCTGAAATTCCACCTAGAGCCCCCCCTCGTCGAGTTCCCACCGAACCGTATCGTAACCGTAGGAGGTCCATCGGAGGGCGTTACGGTACGGTTACGGGTATCTGTAAACCCGTAACCGTAAACCGTAAATACGGTTGCGGTGGGGATCCCTAGCACTGCTATTGGAAAACCCTGATGGCCATGGATACCATCGGTTTTCTCTGTCATGGTCCATGGCCATCGGTGGCCGTACATGCACAATGAACATACATGGCGTCTGAAGCAAAGGAGAAATAGGGGCTGAACGAGAATGGTCAAATCGGGAAGCCGGCATCATGCCGCGATTGATCACCAGACAGTCTAAAACGGTTCTCTCCAACCGCGACTTGATGTCACTACTATCGAGTAGTCAAGTCTGGTGTCCCTGGATCCACACCACTTGGTGCGCCAACAGCACTGCTCATCGCTACATTTAGCTCAGTCCATCTCCTGGACAGAAAATCCGACCCCAGTCGCCTCCAGTCACATTGCTGGCACCTACAAGCGTTCAGCATTGATTCAAGAGTTTTTTCAATGTCCCGGTCGGATCTAAGAGTATGACTCCACCGTCTAGACCAAGAAATTCCGCAGTTTAAGTTGTGGTTGAAGCAGCTTGAGCAAGAGCGGAATGAAATACTTGAATCATTGACGTTTCTGGTCCTCACCCTTCCCGTGGAGGTCACGACAGAGATCTTCGTGCCACCACCCCGCCACACTCCACCGACTTTCCCCTCCTCCTGACCCGCATCTGCAGCCAAAGGAGAGATATTGCTATATCCACTCCGAAACTTTGGAGTAACTTTACATTCCTGGCAGGTTCCCCGCAGTCTGTGGCCCGCGACTATTTCATAATCATTGGCTTTCACGTTCTCGCAATCACGCCCTGTCCATCTCTCTATACTCGGAGGCTGAGGATTGCGACACAGACTCGGAGGATGGCCATTTTGGTCCTAGCCAAGCATGAATCAAATCAACACGAACGTGCCTAGACCTTGTTGGCAAACATTCATCCCGGTGGCGGGATGTGCGTTTGTGCTTGCCGCCCTCGGTGCTCCAAACTCCATCTATCTCTTTCCCCCGGCCGGAGGTTTTCCTCTCCTCGAACACCTCACCATTGGCCGTGAAGGGGCCGATGTCGATTTCGGACCCGGCGGAATCGACTTCTTTGACACTGCGCCACGGCTGCGTAGCGTCGAAATAGTGTTGGATCCGAATGGTGACATCAACATCGAGCTTTTTTCCCTTCCTTGGGCGAATTTGACGAGCTTCACTGGCACAACATTCAGCACCGATGGATGTTTGTTCGTCTTGGCCCGATGCCCCATCCTCGTCGATTGTGCTTTTTCGAAATGCACCCTTGAAGACACCGTGGCAGCCCTACCACTCCCCCCGATCACAGCTCTCCAATCCCTGTCAGTGGACACGTCATACAGTCTGTTGAGATTTCTTGGTGCGCTTACACTACCCCAACTTGAAACCCTCAGAGCTCGACTCGGCACAAGCAGCCGGGCCAACATCTCGCTGGTGTCCCAATTGGTTGTGCGATCTGGTTGCACATTGCGCCATTTCGTGTATTCTTGGATAGACGAGTGGTGAAACCCAGTTTCTTGACTGCCTACGCCATATGCCAGCATTATCTTCGCTGGAGGTTGCCAATCCTCCGGAGCTACGTTGTGCTCACATTTTTCAACGGCTGCACAACGATTTGAATTTGGTTCCAAACCTCCAGAGCATGACCATTCTTTGTCAGAATGTCGGACCGGCTTTCCCCTTTCCCCCCTTCTTGCGATGCTTCATTCGAGATCCCGCCCCGAAAGGCCTCAACCCTTTCAACGTTTGGAGCTAGGCGGGACTGGATCTGGATCCCATCGGGCTGATCAGACAACGATCCTCGATCTGGATTCGAGGAACTGGTGCGAGAGGGCATGCAGATACGGATTAGCAGCGAAGGGCATATTTTCATGTGAGCACAACGAATCTGTGTGGTCCGTGTTCGATGAAATGTCCATGGAAAATATAAACGAGAGCGTCTCGATTCAGGCCAGAATGAAATCAAGAGGGGAAGTAGGAAAGCATATGGAATTCAACCACAAAATTGTTGGACTTCACAAAATGGGCAACACGAGGCGAGGATTGCCTATGGAAGGCGGAAATTTCTCTGGCACTAATTTGACAAAATGGGCGTCCTATGTACTCAAATTTCCTCGGTACAGTGATACTATGTATTGACGAAGTTGAACCAACTCAAATTCGAATTCAACCACAAGTTGAAAACTGCAGTACACCATAGATCCCAAGACGGGATGCCCGATGTACATGTACCATGCGTATAAATCTCTCCAGAAAATCTTGAACTTTGTTCAAGTGAAACAAGTTGTAACCCGAATTGCCAGTGCTATTTCAACTTCCGACTTAAGTCAGAATGTCCAACAATAATCATGGGCTGGTACGACTCCTCCAAATAATTGATCTCCTCCTCCGTCAGCTTGACATGAATCGCAGCTGAAACGTAGGCGATCAGCCAGTTCTAGGGATATTTCGCAGGACGGGGCTTACCGACAATATCAGCTAGGTTGGCGAGCGAGGTGGTGCCGACGACGGGCGCGGAGACGACTTCGGGACGTGAGGAGGGAGTTCGGGGTAGAATGGGAACATACCTTCTTTGCTCAAGGCCCAAGCGACGCCCACATGCGCCATGCTGATCCCGCGCTTCTTTGCGAGCTCCTCCACCCTATTGACGATCGTCTGGTTTGCAACGGATTCAGTGTATGACCTGGCTGGCACTCTGTTCAAAGCCACATCAGATTATTTTTGAGGACGCGGGGGTGAACCAAAAAAAAAAAAAGATGCACGCACCCGTCAGAAGCCCCGCGCTTTGTCTGCTGATTTGCCAGGGGACGAGTGAGTGCCCCACGGGCCAGCGGCGACCACGGAATTGCCCCGACGCCGAAGAGCTGAATACGATTTAATCTATGCAACCGTTGCAATAATTGGCGCCTGCCTACCTTCAAAGTCGGCATCATCTCCCTCTCCTCCTCGCGGTACAACATGTTGTAATGGTTCTGCATCGAGATGAAGGGCGTCAAGTTGTTCGCGATGGCGTAGTCTATAATGTTCTTGGGATGAGGAGTTTGATTGCAGAGTTGGAAAATTCCGCACTCTGCATCATGTGGACTGCGGTAGGTCGTCAGTTTTGCGTGTATTCGCATGGAGAAAGCATTTACACTGCCAAGCATAGCAGGAGGACATGCCGATGTAGCGAACATAGCCGGCCTTCACCACGTCGTGCAAAGCTTGCATCTGAGCGTTGGGTCGTAAGGAAGAAGTAGAACAATGAAAAATGAAACAGACATACAGTCTCTTCGATGGGCGTGTCAGGGTCGAAACGGTGGCCTGTGATCGCGCTAAGGAGCAAACAATTAAAAGAACAAGCTTACACTGCAGAAGATCAATGTAGTCGACCTGCAGGCGTCGAAGGCTGTGTTGATCAGAGTCGAATATGTGCTATTCCAGATCATTAGTCACTGTGAAATTCCAACGAAGGAAAGAATGAATGAAGGACCTTGCGACTCAACCCGTACTGGTTGACGTAGCCAGCCGCGTCCAAGTCCGGGACCGTCCACGATGTTTCCGCCGGATCGCGCGAAACCGCGTAGAATACTTTGGTCATGACCACGATTTCGTCGCGAGGGAGCTGAATAAGATGCATTACTACGGAGGTCTCAATAAATAAATAAAAACTGGTGCGGTACCTTATGTTCCTTGATTGCCCGGCCAAGGACTTCCTCCGAAAGTCCGTTGGAATATGTCTGAATTCTGGTTTAGAAACCCTGCGCCGGAAATAATGCGAGCGCGACGAACGTTAGAAGTGTCGCATGCATTGATACCAGCATCGTAGCTACGATCAATTTTGAGTCGGTTGAAGTCAGAAGAACATTAGTTAAAAAAAGCTACGTACGCAGCCTTGATATGCTTGGCCGCCTCCACTTCCGGCAGGACCCAGTTGCCCCACCAGTTCGAGTCGCCGTAGGACATGCAGCCCAGCACGACCTTGGATATTTTGAGACCCGACTTGCCCAGTCGAACTAGATCGCGTCGGGCGGTTCAACTTCTGAAGCTAAACTGAACAGTTACAATAAGACGAACCGTATTCCATTTTTTTTGAGGAAGGCGCAGTTGCAGAAGACATTATATGAAGATGAAGTGAGGGGGATTTCCAATGCCCTACCTACCATCCGAAGCGCTTTTAAATGTTTCTGCTATCGCGTTGCCGAGCACGAGCACCTTCCACGAGTTCCTTCGGCCTTAGCAGCGACGGCGGTTCCTCGTTCCTCCGCTCATGGCCGACTTACTAGGTCAGCCAAGCAAGTTCATTTGCGTCGGCAATCGTTGCGTACGCCTTTGAAAACCTCGGCTCCTCTCGTCTCCCGCCACGAGGATATGTGGATCGGCGTAGGTGCGTGCGAGCACTCGGCAGAAGTTCCTCGTTCCTGCGCGCATGCCCGACGTACTATGTCACGGTACCGGTCTCTGGCCAAGCAAGTTCAGTTTGCGTCGGCAATCGTTTGCGTACGACGCGGCGTCGCCATCCATAAGATGTAGGTGATTGGCGTGAGTGCCTGTAATTTCGGCTTATGTGTCGACTCCACTGTGCAGAGATATCAATGGGATTCAAGAGTCAGAAACCGATGTTGTCGGAAGGAAAGGCAACAAGTCGGCATGCGTCATGCCGGATATCATCATCATGCCGACAAGTACATGCCGAGACCAGCCGAAGTCGCACTATACGTACAAAGACCACTCATCCATCCACTCAATTAGGAAAAAATTTGGTTTTGGTTTGGGGTCCACAAATAGCACTACTGATACATCCTTAGTAATACAAATTCATGGGGCCGGAACAAGGAAGGAATATCGATCGCCTGCTTCACAGCTTCGCATGCTGCAACAAAAACGGCGAGTTTTTCTTAGACTTGACTTTATCAACGTCTGCCATGGTGATGGGGCGGCACTCATGAGCGTGGTTGTACCCCAGCCTGCATTCAGCGCGATGTCAGACTCAGACTGTGATGAAACGGAAGGGAAAGGAAAGGAAAAGAAAAAGAAAAGAAAAGAAGGGCAGGGAAAGAAGGAAAGATGTAAAGCGAATGAATGGGTGAGTGGGAACGCACCTCGTTCGCCCGTCCGCGCCGCCGGGCTTGAAGAATTCGGGGCGGCGAAGGAGTGAGATGACGACGGCGCCGCCGAGACCGACCTATTTTATAATGACGGACCGATGAGTTTTTGGCTGTGAGTGAGGGGTGCATGCATACGTACGTTGTGTACGAGTCCGTACTTTCCCTGCGGGTCCGCTCCATCAAACAAGCCCGGCGCTTGCATTGGGCCCGCCCCTGCAATCGATTCAGAGGATGTAAAGAGAGATGAAGAATATTAATGATCGTACAGTCTCTCAATTGCATGGCGATGTAGAAGTGCATCCCTACCCCGGTGGCGCCCAAGGGGTGGCCCTTGGCCTCGAGTCCGCCGCTGGGGTTCACGACGTATTTGCCCCCGTACTGGAGTGGATATGTAATTAGGGCATATAGAGGAATTCGTCGACGAGCAAGACGAACTGTGTTATCCCCGCGCTCCGACATCTTGTGCGCCTCGTCGGCTGCGCACAATCCCAATGCGGGGTACATGATGAGCTGAATACCATCACACAGTGAGACATCGGTAGGGGAGAGACATTCTATTTAAAACACACCTCATTCGCAGAGAAGCAATCGTGCAGCTCCACCACCCCGACCTCATCACGACCCGTCCCCTCCGCAAAGCCGGCATCCTTGAACACCTGGTCGGCGCAAACCTTCGTCATGTTATAGCCTACGGTCTCCATCGCGCTCGTGCTCTCGAACGCCTCGGGCCCGTCGGTGGCCATGCCCTGAGCGACGATTTCGATTGCCTGGTTTTCAAGGCCGTGCGCGTGCACGAAGGCCTCCGACGCGACAATGCAGCATGCCGCGCCGTCCTGTGCGCAGACAGTCAGCACGCGACCTGGATGGCAAGGACGGAGCGAGAGACGGAAACGCACGGACGTAGGGCTGCACATGAACTTCGTCAGCTCGTTTGTGATCTTCGGGGCCTGCAGCACCTGCTCGACGCTCCACCCGTCCCGGAACTGCGAGTAGGGGTTGTTCACCGAGTGCTTGTGGTTCTTCGACGCTGCCAGTGGGCCCGGCGCCCGTCAGCATACATATTCTACCTGCAGAAAAGGCGATACCAACCAATCTGTGCCAGATGTTCGATATTCCCGCCGTACTTCTGGAAATACTCCTGTGCGGCGTTCCCGAACCACCTTGGCGCGTCCGGGCCTCGGTTCTCCGCGCCCAAGACTTCCCTCTCGATTTCGCGGGTTCGTTGGTCCAGGAGTCGAGTCGGCGGGGCGCGGTCCGGCCAGTTCGTCCCCAGGCTCCCTGGTCAGGGCGTAAGAAATGCAATTGTTGTTAAGTAAAAGAGCGTGCTAGGAACTCACCTGGCTTCATCTTTTCGAACCCGAGCGCGATGGCACCTGGCGATCACAGTCTAGTGCAAGAATGTATAACGAAGATACAACACACATTCCACCTGCGCGTGCTTAACCGCGAGGTTGGCGTTATAAAGCGCCGTGGCGCCCGTCGAGCAGTTGTTGTTCACGTTCGTGACGGGGATATGCGTTAGGCCGAGGCTGTACAGCGCGCGCTTCACGTTTGAATTTGATTAGTGGGAAAGTGCTGTGACGGCCAAGAGGAGAGTATGTACTTACCTGGCCGCAGGTCGAGTCTCCGTAGCAGTACCCGACGAAGGCGGTTTCGATGGCGTCGTAGGTGATCCCTGGGCGGCGTTAGATGCGATACTCGGCGAACAATATTTAGTGCTGAGTGATCGGCATCGAGCAGGGCCTTGGTTGCAGCCTCAAGGCCCATGTCCTCTGTCGACCTGGTTCCCCTCGGCTTGAAAGAATGCATTAAATTTGGGGGAGTCTCTAGGATGTGTATATCTCACCTTGATGAAGGCTGTACATCCTGCGCCGATGATGAAGGTTCTGCGTCCTTTGGCCATGGAGGTGTAGAAATGTGGAAAGAGATGTTATACACCTCGGTAGTCCGGTGTTCGTATAACCGTCTTCGCGATGTCACTGTAGGTCAAATGATCGCTCCAGGAAAAGCAACCGAATGTTGAGGCGGCTTGGTTCGGCAGAAAAGTTGAGCTTAGTCGTGTAGTCTCAGACTCTCAGAAGGTTCGAAAGCAAGACCAGCGTGGAAGGTGGTTCCGAGTGGTTGAGACAACTACAGCTGAATGAAAGTTCAATTGAGACACGCTCTTTGCCCGCAATTGCAGCGTTCAGATTCAGTGTAGGCTTGAGACGGGAGAAATGTAAAAACACATGTGGTATGAAAACGTTGAAGGCATTGTGGTGACGCAGAGCAGAGAGTCAAAAGAAATGTTTCCTTTCGGCCGAAGGAGTCCGACACATTACCTGAATATGACCACCACCTACGGCGCGACCTCGTCGTCGTCCTCGCCGAAGCGCGCGACGAGCAATGCAAGCTCCGCTGCTCCTGCAATAGCGCGGACCAAGATCCTCCTCCTGGGCCAGCGTCGCAGCGGCAAGACCTCGATCAACGAGGTCCTCTTTAACGCGCTCCCACCAAAGCAGACGTTCTACCTCGAGACCACTATGGCCGTCGTCAGCACCCATACGAGTGCGTCCTGTCTCTATTAACTTTGGTGCGCTTTGTTGTTGG
>JARJLE010000569.1:0-27172 GCA_029289555.1 Mycena latifolia | reverse complement strand
CGCGTTCGGCCGAGTCTTCTTCTCTGGCGTGTGTCCTGCTATGGATCGCGTCGGTCCAGCGCCGCGGAGCCTCTGCATCCCGCCTCCAGCGCATCCCCTGCTGGCATATCTGCGGAGCGCTGACTTCCTGCGTCACCCGCTCTGCGCATACGGCGTGAATCAACCGGAGCGCTGCGTACATTGCCACGGCATGCCTCCGAGCAGGGTCTCTCCTTCTTCCATTCATTCCCTCTGAGGCGAGCGAGAGCCACACTCCACAGAGGCTCGCAGGGTGTCTAAAAGGTTGTATAGGTCTCTAAACAGGTATACAGGCACGCCAGTATCCAGCAATGAACCCTCGGAGATCTGAGCGACCCCTCGGGAAAAAGTGTGAGCGAACTCGCTGGGGCTGGATTTGTGAGCATCGGAGGTTTGTATCAGCGGAGAAAAAAACTGAACTGTCTTCGCGCCGCGGGTGGCCCTTTCGTTACAGGAGGAGTCCCCCCTTCGAAGCCCTTTCAGGGTGTCCGAGCGACCTTCATTGCTCCACGGTGGCTTTTCCTAGAGTGTGCGACGCGGGCTAGGTGCGTTAAATCTGTGCGTCGACTGAAATGGCTGACACATAAATTTTTCTATCAATTGCCGAGTCTCTCTGTATCGCGCGTCGAGCGGACTGTGGCTTGCATCCCGTCTCACCTGGTCCGCATGCACTGAATTTTCTGCCCGGCAGGCCCACCGAACTGGAATAAAACAAATGGCTGCATCCACCGAATGCCTGGGCTCGGTTGCTCCACGAAGACTTATTTCCACCTTTCTACCCGGCTGAATAGGCAGGCGGCTTTATTCACCGAGCAAAGGTTAGTTGAGGAAAAGCGCGCGTCAGCGCGAACGGCGCTCGGGTAGTAGATTCCTATCCCTACAGTTCGAAGACTGTAGAGTGTGGTGGTGAGCTGCTAGCTCACGAAGACTCATCTTAGAGCATCTCCTGCTCGCTTATTCCGACATCAGTAAATAACTATGCTACCGACTGACTCATATGCAACTTGAATAAAAACCCGTGATCGTGAATACCTCCAGCTGGGACTGACCCGCCTTCTCTCCTTCACCTAGAAGTGTTGATCGCAATACAGTAGTGCGGGTTATAATGCATAAGGCCGTTCCCTCCAAATCTCACCAAATTCTTATGCATTTTCAGGATTAATTTGAAGGTTGGGTGGACACCTCATCCTATGCAGTATGACCGGTATGCATTACCGCTTACTGTAGGTACATTGATTCCCGTGAGTGTTACCCGCGGAACCTACCGACTTCCTGGATTAATATTCTGTCACTGCTGTGCCAGCCCGAGTACGTCTCCGTCGATGCGCACTGTGGTGCCCCTCTACGATGAATCTCTGCTACAAATCAGAGGTGCTACCCTACACCACGAAGAAATGATAAGGAAGCTTATGGATCATGATAATGAAAACAACAATATCCCTGGAATCACAATGCAAAAATTCCCGCTGTCGGGAAGTCAAAGAGCTGACGGAATTGATTCAATGAGAAGACTCAACTTACTGAGAATTATTGGCTCTCTCACTGACTCTCTATGCCTTCCAATTGCGCAATTGTCGCAGCCAGCCGATGTGCGGTGTCCACGGTGTCCGGATGATCCTCCCCTAAGACCCGCCGGCGTGCGTTCAAGGCCTGCTCCTGAAGCTCACGTGCCTGTGCGAGGCGACCCATTTTGAAACATATTACCCCTGAATCTGCCAGACTGTGTAGAGTATCTGGATGATCCTCGCCGAGGAGTTCCCTCCGCTTGCTCAAGACCACTGTCGCCAGTTTTGCTGCATCCTGCAACTGTCCCATGTGCGAGTAGGTGACTGCCAGGTTTCCCATGGTAAACAGAGTATGTGGATGATTCTCCCCGAGGAGTTCCGTTTGCTTGCTCAAGGCGACTTTCTCCAGCTCTGCAGCCTCATGAGACTTGTGCCATCTGGGAGTACCTGAATCCCAGGTTTCCCATGGTCCTCACAGTATCTGGATGATTCTCACCGAGGAATTCCCTGCCCTTGTTCAAGACCACTTTTTCTAGCTCTGCAGCCTGATGGAGCTGTCCCATCTGTGAGTATCTGTGTGCCAGGTTTCCCATAGCCATCAGAGTATCTGGATGATCCCCCGCCGAGGAGTTCCCTGTGCTTGCTCAAGACCACTTTCTCCAGTTCTGCAGCCTTGTGAACCTGTCCCATCTCTGAGTAGCTGACTGCCAGATTTCCCATAGCACTCAGAGTATTTGGATGATCCTCACCAAGGAGCTCCCTGCTGCTTGTTCAAGACCACTTTCTCCAGTTCTGCAGCCTCATGAACCTGTCCCATCTGCGAGTACCTGACTGCCAGGTTTCCCATAGCCTTCAGAGTGTCTGGATGATCCCTGCCGAGGAGTTCCCTGCGCTTGCTCAAGACCACTTTCTCCAGTTCTGCAGCTTGGTGAAACTGTCCCATCTCCGAGTAGCTGGCTGCCAGGTTTCCCATGGTCCACAGAGTGTCTGGATGATCCTCGCCAACGAGTTCCCTGCGCTTGCTCAAGACCACTTTTTCCAGTTCTGCGGCCTCATGAAACTGTCCCATCTTTGAATATTCGATTGCTAGGTTTCCCATGGTTCGGAGAGTATCTGGATGATCCATTGCCAAGGAGTTCCTGGCGCTTGCTCAAGACCACTTTCTCCAGTGCTGCAGCCTGGTGAAACTGTCCCATCTCCGAGTAGCTGGCTGCCAGGTTTCCCATGGTCCACAGAGTGCCTGGATGATCCTCGCCAAGGAGTTCCCTGCGCTTGCTCAAGACCACTTTTTCCAGTTCTGCGGCCTCATGAAACTGTCCCATCTTTGAATATTCGATTGCTAGGTTTCCCATGGTTCGGAGAGTATCTGGATGATCCTTGCCAAGGAGTTCCTGGCGCTTGCTCAAGACCACTTTCTCCAGTTCTGCAGCCTGGTGAAACTGTCCCATCTCCGAGTACCTGAGTGCCAGGTTTTCCATGGCCCACAGAGTATCTTGATGATCCTCGCCAAAGAGTTCTCTGCGCTTGTTCAAGACCAATTCTGCAAGTTCCCTCCCTTTATGAAACCACCCCGCTGTTGGCATACATAACAGCTAGATACCCTTGAATGTTGAGAGTTTGCTGTTCATCCAGCTGCAACATTAGTGTGTGCAGCATGGCTTCCCCCAGGCGCACCCCATCACTCCACTTTCCTTCTGTGTGATATACCCACAAACACTGTGATGCAAATGAATTGTCAAGGATGTTGGGCTTGCGGCTCGAATCCTGGCCCATCTTGAACATAAGTGCATCAAGATGGGGAAACATTTGGTGTGACAATTGAAAATTATCATGCCTTGAGGACAATGACATCCCTATCAGTTTGTGCATGCACAGTTCAGTGGAAGCATCCACTTTGACTATGGCCCTGCACCATTCATGCACCAATGGATGAATCGAGAAGGTAATCACTCCCGAGGCAGCCTGAAAGTCAATCAACGAGAACCGTCCAAGCTCGTCGGTCAGTCCTATAAACTTCAGTGAATCCCACTTGGAACCTGTGTTGTCGAGGAATTTGGCCAAAAATCCCAATGGCTCCTGGAGGTCCACCTCAGTTGGCCCATATGGAGTAATTTGGTACAATGTAGCTTGTTTAAATATCACCTCTGTTATCCCATCATGGTGGATGAAGGAGCAAAGTTTAAGCAGCTCCCTTGCCTGGCTGGAAAGCTTCTCAAAACTGAGCTGCCATGTAGCATAAACTGACCACCCATAGTCAGATTGTGGGGGCTTTTGATGCAGTAACTGCATTCGGCTGGCTGTCTCTTCATACAAGTCCAGATATGTTTGAAGGGCATGGGATGAAGAGATATATGCCCCAGCCTGTGCCACAGCCAAGGGCAAGCAATGGAGTTCCTTTGGAATCATTTAACCGATGTCTAAGATTGTGGAGCCACAACGTACCTGGACAATCCGCTTTCCAACATCTCTATTTGCCACCTCCATCATATCATATTGAGCAGCAGATAAGAGAAGATTGGTTGCTTCCTCAAGTGCCATCTGCTCAACTTTGTGTGTGGCCTGTGCAAGCTGACGGAGGTCGGGATTTCGGGATGTAACAAGGATGTTTCCGTGGGAGCCAGAGGGAAAATACTGCACAAGGTTTACATCGTCTGCATTGTTGAATACAATCAACCATTCTGTTTGCTGGTTTGACAGCCAAAGCAAGCTATCTTGGAAAGTTTTCCCAACTTTCTTGGCAAGGGCAAGTGTTGCGAGATCATTTTCAATTGTTTGCTGAGAGCTGCTATTGACAAAATAAATATCTGGAAACCTGGGTTGGTGTGTCAGATTGAGTCAGATTGGACATTCAATACAGCACACCGTGATTCCAACATACTGGTAGACCTCTGAACAAATTTGAAGGCAATTTGGCTTTTCCCAGAGCCTCCAAGCCCATGTAGCAGGAAAATATGCTGTTGACCAATGCTTGTGTTGAAGTATTCCGTAATTTGTTGGAGAATATCCTCTCTTCCAGTGAAATGGACACTCGGGGGTGGACAAACTTTCAGATAGGCGGGGGAGTCAGACATTGGAACCACAGGATCTAACAGAAGTGTCAGCAGTGGACTAAAGTTGAGCCTAAGAATCTGAGGCACTTACTCAAGATCACTTCCACAGTGCCTGTGAGCTTAGATTTTGCATCTTCTGTACTCAGATAAGCACGAGTATGGGCAGAAACTTCACCAGATCTTCCCCAGTGTTGTTGCTCAAAGCCCTGCAGACCCTGCAGGACATTGAGGCGAAAATAGGTATTGGGACTGCTGCGAAATCTGCGTGCATTGTCCTCATGTACCCGTTCACAGTCAGCTGCAATGCTTTTCAGGGTCAGGGCAAAGGCAGTCAAACTTGGGGATCTTGGAATCTGGATGGTGTCAGGATGGCCACTGCCAATGCTGACCACAAGGACCACAGGCTGTGAGGGATACATTTTCTGGGCTTCTGCCACAACCAGGGAGGTCGGGTTGTTGTGACCAACACATCCACCAATGTACCTTGGCCTCACCCCTCCTGAGCCAATTTCCATTGGTTTGAAAAGGCCGGGTGTGGCAGATGTGGCCCGTGCGGCCTCCCATATCTTGCAATCAAAGGCCGGCTCCTCTGGTGTGTCATATGAACGAAAAAGCTCAGGGATACCGGCATTCATATTGCTCTCATGCATGGCACACACAAAACTGGGGGTTTGCATCCAGATAAGTGTAGTTTCTTTCCATGACAGATAATTACACTCACGTCTTGCAGGCATGTGGACTGACATCTCTCATCTTTTCTTCTCGAAATATCTGCCTTAGCACTGCTTCCAGCGGGCCGGCTTTGAACTGCTCAGTAGATCCACTTTTGGGCTTAGGTCGAAGCTTCTCATAAGCCGAAATAGAAGCAGGGATCGACATGCGGAGGCGCCCGAGCATCAATGCAATGATACTGTACATCACATCAGTTTCCAGCATTTTCCAGGAAATAACACTGACCCTCCTGTGCCGCTACCTCCAATAACCTCGAAATAGTCACATGGAGCAGGAGTAGTGTTGGAGCCGAGGGCAGCCTGCACTTGATACATTATTTGCTCCAGTATGAGTAACTCAGACAGCACTCCTGCTCCACCGCCGTCTAACCAATAATGGGTGTCAATACAAACTCGAGCTGGTGGGGAAAGGACATTACCGAGGGACAAAACCCTCACCCCTTTACAAGTGGCATCATTGTTCGACATGCTGTGTCCTTTTGCTCCTCTACAAGTGCCCGCAGTCAGTAGATAGACGAGGTGGGAGACAAGCTGCGGAGGAAGTGAGACGTGGCAGAGAGGGCGGTGCTGATTGTTATCACTTCCCATGGCCTAAATTTGAACCACTTCTATTGCCACGGATCCAATGGACCCGGCAGGACCCGAGGATGGAAAACTCTAGCTAGGTCGCTAGAGCACCCCTGCACAACATGTTCTGCACTCAAGGCACAAGTCAGCAGGAAAATAGGATCCAAAGGGAAGGGTACTGTCGTAGTCAAATCAGACTAGTAGAAGGCCCCCAAACTATTTCTTGACAAAAATCTACGATCAAGGTAATGACCACATGCATGGTAAATATCCTCTGACAATCAATCTGTCATGTCTCTTGAACTGGTGCCCGGAAGCTCAGAGTCACTGCGAAGAAATTCCACCGGCCGTGTAATACTACCTACCTACCTACCATGCCACGGACCTTGACGACCATCACGAGACAGAATCGGCTGTCACTCCGGGATCGCTTGTTTGGAGGGTGGTGCTCCCCGCTGACCTTCAGGTGAAAAAGGCGCCCTATTGCAGCTTCATTAATGTCTTCGGATGGAGTTGATACTCACTTTCCCTTGACTGTATGCTCGCTGTGGGAGCGAACGTCATTGCTCCACGAACATTTTCTTGCATAGCTGTGTTCCCTGCTGGTGAGAGAAACACTTCTGAGATGACTCGGTGGAATCGCTGATCTAACCACTCGAGGATACAATAGAGTCAAGTCTCCGGCGACCATCCATTTATTTTAATTTTAAAAGGGCGGGAGCAAGCTCCCTACCCAGCTCAACGAAAGCTTCCTCCGGGGGTATTTGGGAGGGTCCGTTAGTATTTCCGTTAAAATATATCCTGCATTAGTATTGTCCTCCCTTGATAGCTGAAGGGCTCTTACCTTGCGCGATATGACAAGAAAAAGGTGGTAGATCTTTAAATGTCTTCCGGTGGATTCGAACCACCGGCTCTCCCAAATATCTTCTCCTTGCTTTGTAGATCGGGTGGGCGTGACTACCCCTGCGCGTAACCCTGGTCTCCCATATACATGCGCCACAAAGTGACTGAATCTCGCTTATTCATACCACTACCCCCAGGACTAGCTGTTTGTCAATTTACCCGAATTCTTGCTTGACTTTCCGTATACTCCGTGATACAAAAAAATACTACAGCATCCTGAAATCGCACGGCCCGGGTGAATTCGCGCACCCATATGCATCATCCCCTGAATACAGCTCCCTTGTATTGAGTGCGAGCAAGTCCCATGCTCCATGATAGTGTTGCCGATGTCCGGTTCGGTCCGGTTCTTTGTCCAAAAATCCGAACCCCGAACCGGACCATAGGTCCGGTCAGGTCCAGTCTGTTTTGGGGTTCAGAACAGGTTCGAACCCTAAAGAATTCCCACGCACCAAACATGTACATTTTGGTTCGGAAAACCATCAGACAGTGTGTAAGGTAGGTTTTATTTGCTGAATGAATGTCCTTTTAAATTTTTGAGTGGCTACACACCACTGAACAGGAAGTATCAGATTGTTTGGTAGCTTTGATGTGACTTGCATCAATGAACAAGTGAACTTTCAGCCATGAATTCAGCCTGTTCAATGTATGAAAGCCCTGCCTGGAGGGAAAGGCAAGTGGTACCTTTCATTGTCAAGCAAAATTATGGAAAACAATCATTTTCCTGGAACAAAATACCCAAAGGGTTCGCACATGTTCGGACAGGTTCGGGAAAATTCCGAAATGCCCGAACCCCGAACCGGACATGGGGTCCGGTTCAGGTCCGGTTCAGGTTCAGGATCGGTTCTGAACCCGACCCCGGGAACACTACGAGTCCATGAAGACTTGCAGAGCTGTCGGTATGTATCTCCGAACCTTAAACCTACATCGGGGCGGGGCCCACCCAATTCAAAATTCGAATTGACACTCCCTAGCCTCCGATCTCCTGGAGTCAAATCCATTCCATTCCCGCGTTCGTTCCAAGACTCCGCCCATTTTAAATATACTGTAGGCTACACGATCGCCCGCGAGACGATGTACATATATAACATGCGGGGTGGAGGCAAGGAAAACGCCGCCTCTCCGTGCTAAGACAAATCTCGATCTCGATTGACATACTCCACGAAGATCTCGATGACGATGGATCTCAGTTGAGCTGAATAAGTGCGTCGCCCAGCTCACATGCATGTCCGGATGGGGGTCCAGTTCGAGTACCGATATCCCCAGAGTATCGATATAATCCACCGCCGGATATCATTAAAATCATTCAACATAATACGATCCCCAGGACTGCAAAGGATCAGACAATCGCTGGCCAAGTATATCGATATCGGACAATCGCCGCCCGAGTATACACGTAGTGTCTTGGCGTGAACTCGAGCCGTCGCTTCGCCCATGCATGGCCAATTAACACCTCGAGTGCGAGCGAGCCTCGAAGATCCAGATCCAGAAGACTTGCTTGGTAGACTAGTCCTGCGCCACCGGGTAGTTAGACAAGTAGGGCGCTAGCAGCGAGGCAATCGAGATTCGAGATGTTATAGCGAGGGAGAGACAGCTCTGAGGTCCGGAGGAGGCGATATGCACCGTCGACGTGCATTAGACGAACGCAGCGGACAAGAGACGGATCAGCGCCACGGGAGCGGGACGCGAGGAAGCAGGAATCGGAAACAGCAAGAAGAAAGGCCGCCACAGACCGAGAACAGCCAGCGCGCGAGTAAGCTTGAGAAAGAGACAGAGAGAAAGGACGGGAGAGATATTCGGGAAGCAGAAGCGGGGCGGGAGGGAGGCGAAATCGGAGAGGCCGAGATGCTGAGAACAGGGACATGGCGGCGCGGGTAGCACTATAGGAGCACGGTGCCGAGGAGGAGTAGCAAGTAGGACGTGCGCCGCGGTTGGCGCGACGCTGTCTAGCGGGTGTGTGGTGTGTCTGCGCGCAGCGTTGCTCGGCGTAGACAAGGAGGTCGCGGGTGCCGTCATGGTGTTGGAGCCCACTCCCGAATTCGACGCAGCGGAAGCGGCGGAAGAGGAAGAGGTAACGAATGAATGGCAGAAGATGCTCGTCGGCTTCCTGGCGGCGGCGCAGAAATTCTCGACGAGCGCCACCGTGGATGGGAGCCCGGCCGGGCACGCGGTGAGGCAGGAGAGGAGGGCGGCGCCGTAGGTTTTGCGCTGCGGGCAGAAGGGAGTAGAGAGAAGGGGAGGGATAGGGAGGGACGCACAGAGGGGCGACGCAGCAGCTCAGCGCGACCGCGGAGGGGCAGTTCGTGGCCGCGGCGGCGAGGCCCAGGCTGCACCCACCAATCCTAATTCCCGATCTATTAGTAGATGAAGCGCAGGGGAGCAGTATAGTGCACCGCACGACAAGACGCCTCTCAGGGAGGGGAGTGCCCCCAAGTTCGAATTCGTGGGCATGCCGATTGCACTACTCGCGGCTGGCGCTTGCGCTGGCGGGGCTTGAGCTGGACCCGGCCCGGGCGCCGAGCGCGAAGGTGAGTGTGATGAGGAGCGCGGGCGGGAGGTGCATCGTGGGGGCGTGTATCTGCCGGCGTGCGTAGACGAGAGAGAGGCCCGGGGTTGGTGGCGAGAGAGGAGGGCTAAACACACGATGACACGCGCCGCGGAGGGCGCAGCCACAGATGCGCAAATCGGCGCTTCCTGCAGACGCCCATGTCGACCCCCGACTTGGGTATGCTTCGGCGATTCAACGTCGCGCGGGGAGTGTATACGATTGCGGTGTCTATCCTGTGGTTATGTCTGCCCGCACTTTTTTTTCCTTCCGGGGGCCTCGGAATTCCGAGTCTGTGTCTTAGTTTTATTGAACGAGGAACGAGTTAGAATCAATAAAGCGTCTGTCAAGAGAGACCATGTCTTAGTGGCTCTCTTTCTGGGTGTCGACTCGCTCATGATCCTCCTACTCAGGGCTAGGCTCCAACGCGTACCGGCTCTCTCACTTCCTTGCACTTCGCACTCCTCCGCTTGCTCGGTCGCTCTGGAGGTCTCACTGTCTCAGATGTGGGCTCGAAAAACACAGTTCCATCTACTCCGTGGCCGGGCGTACCTTCCGCGCCTCGAACGCCCCGCATCTCTCATCCCGCGCTCTTCTGCAGTGCGGCGCACAAGCTCACCTCGATCTCGTGTCCTTTGTCAGTCCGTCATCAACCTCCACCGCGTGTGCGCCACCTGCCTCCTGTTGGAATATGGGTGCGCCGAGGGGCCTTGGAGTAGTGTTGCGACTTAAGGGCACCGTCGACTCGACTCGACTTGACTTAGGGAAACCAAGTCACTTGAAGCCACTTAAGTCGACTCGAGTCGATCAAGTCGATGATGTTTTCCCCCGAAATCTTGAACGATGTGTGTAGCATAGGGTACGGTAGCTTACAATTGACAAACGGTAGATGTTTACGAGAATCCAGCTTCCTCTGGCATATCCAAATGTGGCGCGCCATCTGCCAACTCACAGCTGTCAGAAATTTCCCGCCAAGTGTCCTCTGTGTCACCATCGCCTTTGGAAGCTAAAATGCGAAGCCAATCCTCCTCGTCGTCAGGAATGGCAACTGTTTGCCAGCCAGACATGAAGTTAAGTCGTGATTTCTTGTAATTGAACTTCAGCATTTGAAGTGCTTCCATCAGCAGGGCATTGGTGCGGTTCCGGCGTTTGGTATCAGTCTCGGCTGATGATGAGAAAACTCGCTCGGATGGCACAGAGGTGGCCTGGATGGGAGCGTCTGCAAAGAGCCGGAATATCCGCGGCCAAGTTGTCTTCCCGTGTTTCTAAGTTCAAATTTGTGAGTGTTGTGTTGAAAATGGAAAACCTGAGTGCCAAAACCAGCCAATAGCCCACCATGTCAGTTGACTTTCGCGGTGGGAGAGAACTGCTCATGTAGTGATTCATTTCGTCTTCGATAGATTGCTCGCCCCCAGTTGCACTGCTGCTTGCACCAGAAAAATCAGGGACTGTGCAGCATTTCGATAGCGGTTTGCTACCTGTGTGATCGCAGTAAATGTTGGGGCACCTGCCAGTGGGCGGGTTCGGGAACGCGATCGTGAGGGGGGGCGAGAATCCGAGCCAGATCCGCTAGCACTAGGGGAACTGGCTCGGGAGCGAAGATCTGGGGACCCAATAACATTCACGTATGCTCGCAGCTTGAGACCCAATCAGTCAGATCGTAACAAAATATAATGAGCTTGAGGTTGACTCGCCTTGACCCAAGATGACTTTCTTTGCCTCGTCTTGCTCCTCTTGTGACCAATTCTTGCGAATCCACTCAAACCGGATTGAAGGATTGATGACTGTATACTAAGCGCATGTTACACAAGTCATGGATCACTTACACATCGCGATGATGTATGCGTCCGTATCTCCCATCTTGTTGTAATAATTCGTCGCAATGTCAAGGCCCGGTTGAATGAATTTGGCAATATTTTCTTTTTGCAGGTCGGGGTCAGCAAGCATGGATTTCCAGGACGAAATAAAGAGCTCGAAAGCGGGGATGGAACCAGCAAGGATAGGGGTATTCTGCCGACATGGTGGTTTGGACGGTATGTGGTTGCTAATCACAGGATTAGATCCAGGTGGTAGATATTTATTTCACGTCACCTGAAGAATCAGTTCCATTAACTCCAAGCGAAGCCAGTGCTTATTCTCCAAAGGGTGGCGCAACTTATTCGCATCCGGGTTGAGCGCAAAAAATCGAACGATGGGCTAAAATTCCCAAGATCAACAGCGTCATATTTGGGAAAGAATTCGAATGTTAACTTACCTGTTGTAAATATCGCAGCCGACGAAGCATATAAAACACGGAGTCCCAGCGGGTCTTGACATCCGCCATAACCGTCACTGATGCCAGATTCATCTAGGAAGTATACAAGTTAGAAAGATACCGTGGAAGATCCAAAGTTCAGATTTCGAACCGGTGACTCGGTCAGTGTGCCCTCGTCTCCCGCAGTTACCTCCTTCCACAGGGAGCGCGTGTTGCCGTGAGCGATAATATTTTGCAGTTCATCCCGTTGTTGTCCGACTTCCGGATGAATGCAACGGTCTTGCGAGCGCGGTGAATAGGGCCAGCCTTCCGTGTAGCGTGTCGCACGCATGCCAACTGGGACTGGTTCCTCATCGTCGGTCGACTCCGTTGCTGGCTCTGTATCTGAGTCTGAGTGTTCCGCATCAACATCATCCTTTTCCATGACCCTGATAACAGCTTGTGAGCACAGGTTGACTACGTGGGCAAAACATCGAATATATTTTTCTTTTCGTTGAAGTCAAGAACACCGATGTCACTCAGGAGCGAGCTGAGATGCAACATGAATGTTCCATTATTCGACGCATTGTCGAGAGTAAAATGTCCGACTGAGGTATCCAACAAGTCAGACGTGGTTTTGAAAACAAAGCCGTCATGGTAAATATTCCGTTCCGCACAATTCCAGCTCCTCCAAAATATTGCAGACGATGCGTGCAATGCGCTGCCCACTGTGAGCGCCACGAATACGCGAAAGGCCAACAATGTTTGGCGCAGCAAAACCTGAGGGTCATCCCTCCGGACCGAGCCAATGGGCTGTAATTGCGAGGTAGGGGTTGCAATCCCTTGCTGCTCCAGATATCGCTGTAAAGCTATCTTGCCAATTGCCGCCTTTCAGTGAGGGTCACTTCGTGTGCGTAAGCCAGTGTTTGAACTCACACTTCAAAGTAACTTTCACTCGGCATAATACTTGACCCCACGCTTCGACTACGAACTTGGTGAGCTTGGTCCGATGGGTATATCCCTTCGGCGAGCGAGTCCCGCATAAGAAGTAAGAGATCACGAAACTCTCGACTCTCGATGAAGTGAATCGACTATACGCTCAAGTCAGTTTTGAACAAGGTTCAGAAATATTTTAACATACCAGGTCGTTCGCAACAAACACTTTTACCAATTGCTCCGTGAATGTGTCATGGAGAATGGAATTCTGGTTCAGACTCAATGCTCGCTCCTCCGCCACCTGACGTGCCAGTTCCGCAGGAAGTTTGTAGTGAATCCATACTGTTCCACTGCCGCAAGATATTCCTCGGATGTCCTGGGGCATTTTGTAGCTGTGAACGGCGGGTTGTGAGACTGGTATTAGGACATTTGACTTGCAAAAGATGAGAGTATGAACAGAATAGTCAATTCATGCTGCTTACGGGCATAGACGACATTTGAACCCGTTTATCCAAAGAACGCCGGCCGAAGAAATACTTTGAGTCCGCGGATTTATCGGTTTTCACAATACAGTAGGGTCAACAAAAACACAGTCGTCATCGTCAGCAGGGTCAGTGTTCGCTTGAGTATTCGCAGTGGGTGCCCGACGACGGCGACCAGTGCCACGTGTTGCAGGCTGCTGAACACCAGTTGTAGTTTTTGCAGCCCGGTGGATCGGTGGCGCTGGAGCTTGCTGAAGGGGCGCTGTGTCGTCGTCGGAGTCCGACCCAGTCCTCAACGCAGGTACGCGGGGAGCGCGTTTCCGAACAGTGAGGGGGAACTCGTCCGAATCGGGGTCAGACGAGTCTTCAAACATCCGAGTTTGCATGAAGCCGATCACGAACAGGCGGGCCCGGACTTGCCATTGCGGTGTGTTCAGCAAGGCGACTGGCTAGCTCGTTCGCCATACGACGCGCTGGGGTTTGCGGTGGAAATTGCTATCGCAACAAGTTATCATTTGTTGATCAGTAGATGAGACTGTATTACCGTCTGATGAGTCCGCCCTGCTGCACCTTCCCCAGTCCGCTGGCCTGACAGATTTGAGAAGATGAACGCAAAATGTATAGACAGAAAAGGTGCTGACCCGTATTTATAACATCACGATGAGTACCAGTTGTGGCGGGAGTTCTGCCTGCAACTGGTTGGCTGTGTGCGGCTGAGCAGAAATCTGAGAGACAAATACAAGGCATACATGACAGGCCGGCGAATCCGCGGTCTGGCTCGCCGGAGCTGGCATTCTGCGCCGTCGTGAGGGCGGGGGAGCTGGTGGATCGCTACGGCCACCACGTCGAGTGCGACTAGCGACCGGAGGTGGATCCGTGCTGGCAGGGGGAGGTTCTACTGGTTGCTCCGCATTTCTGCGTCGAGGAGGCATTTGGGCCGTGGGGGTTGAAGTCCAACACTCGCTCGTAGGCCAAAATATAAGGGAACCACCTACGATAAAAATATTTTTGTTCAACAAGTCGTGCACGGTATTCACCCAATCCCAGTGTCTAACAAATTTAGTGACCAACAAGATAGTAGATTGTTCAGCATGAGTGCGTTTCTAGATCGGAAATGAACCTGAATTTCAGTATCCAACCAATCCCAATCAGTCACAAATTTAGTGAACAAGAAGATACACACAGGTTCCATCACGAGATGCGCTTGTAGATCGGAAACGAACTTGAACATTGGTAAGTTCAATGATCCACGAGGTTTGCGACCTGAGAATCTGATTTCTTTCCAGACTCCATTGAACCCAGCCCTTCGTTTACCCACAAGGTTCGGCAATGGAACACGGCACCATAAGGAACATCACTACCAGTGATTCTTGCGAGCTTCATATGAAATCTGAATAGTTCAACAGTTAATGTGCCTGGATGTGAAGTTCGCACCAGCTGTGGAAATGAAGTGCAATAAAAATGCAACCCAGAAGCCGCATGGATGCCTCGAGTGCATGCCCACATGCCGACAAGTTTGCATACGGCACGGGGAACACGTTGAATATCCGAACCTTGAAATGAAATTTTTGGCAGTTACTCTCGGAGGATTGAGGGATTCGAAGGATTCTGAGGCCGAGAATTATGCTGAGAGTACGATTAATTGACCCAGCCGTTCGAGAAGAGCAATTGCGTGCTCACATAGACTGGGCGTTGGCCTGACCAGAGTTCTCCGAGCGAAATTCTGCGGGTGAACACACATGTTCACATGTACTTCCATAAAATACTTGGGGGTGAGGGCTGTGGCAAAGCCCGGCAGGCACTCGTACCTCTGTAAAGAGTTTTTTTTAGTCGTTACTTCTCAGCTAGGCAGGAGAAATAATGCGAGTCAACGCCACTCGTGATTAAGCCCATAGAGAATGTGACTGCAAATTCTCATCATCAATCAATATATTAGTTGACTTCCATGTGTGTTGGCAGTTTAGCAGATTAATTCAGTAAGAGAGTATAGTATACAGAAGCGACGTGGATTACAAATGTAAGTACTGAACTGGAACGAGTGGGTATAATATAGGATGATTATGTTGGAGTGTCGAAAATGGAAGTATTGCACTCCTTCTAGAGTTGAAGGTTATCCGGTGAGATGGGCTCACATGGGGCAAAATGTACTATTACCCCGAGATCCTATACTTAATGTGAAGCTTGTTACTTATATTTGGGTGGCAGGGACCCAGGGACCCATTACGGGGCTCTCCTACATTTATTTGGTTCTTGTTTGACACTGATCTGATGTTGAAGTCCATGCACTGGAAAGGTTCACCTGGGGTCAAGGACTTCATTTTGCTGTTATCCTATACCCCCTGTGATGCTCGGGAAATAAATGTAGCCCCAGCGAACCAAATGTCCCAGCACGGGGCTCTCCTACATTTATTTGGTTCTTGTTTGGCACTGATCTGATGTTGAAGTCCATGTGCCGGAAAGGGTTCACCTCGGGTCAGGTATTTCATTTTGCTGGTATCCTATACCTCCTTTGATGCTTGGAAAATAAATTTGGCCCCAGAGGTCCAAGGGTCCCATCACGGGGCTCTCCTACATTTATTTAGTTGATATAGGGCACTGATGTGATGTTGAAGTCCGTGCACCGAAACTAGCTCACCTGGGGTCAATTACTTCATTTGCTGTTATCCTATACCTCCTGGGATGATTGGGAAATAAATTTAGCCCCAGCAAACCAAGGGTCCCAGCACGGGGCTCTCCTACATTTATTTGACATGTGCCGAGATAGCATGGGCAATCCCGAGCGAAACCAACAACCTTATCAAAATATCATTAGGGAATGTTGGATTTACTCTACCGACATTTGTTTGAGCGAACAGCTCATGAAGCTGCACTCTTTGCCTCAATTCCAAAGCTCAAAGTGGGACCTCGCTGCGGTCGATCTATCGGGCAAGTGTCCTTCACGTGTGACGGGTGGGAGTCTTCGTCGGCTGTTGAGGTTGATTCAGATGAGCTCCAGACATCATTGATTTCGATATGGAGAGACTCGGGCTGTTAGTTGGTCATTAGGACAGAGTTGCGCGTCATTATTTCGTCGATTTCATCATTGACCGACAATCATGACCGAACTCAACTGAACAACCATTGTCCGTGGCGAAATCCGGGACATTCTGGTGCTGTAAACCCAGTACGGGGGTTTTGGAAGATTTTCAGTTCTGAGACTCAACTCAAGTCTACTTGAGTGACTCCAAGTCGACTTCCATCGACTTCGAAGTCGTGTCAAGTCTGGGGTCCGACTCGACTCGACTTGACTCAAGTCGCCTTCGTTAAGTCGACTTGAAGCCCTTCAAGCCTAAGTCGAGTCACGACTTGGCAAAATGACTCCATTCCAAGTTTGACTCGACTCGACTCGACTCGGCCCACCTCAAGTCACTCGAAGTTGCTCAAGTCCACTCAGGTTGACGAAGTCAGTTCTGTTTCGTTGCAATTGTTAAGCACTGGACAAGGCAGGTGAAAGAGCCGCCTCTGATAGGCCAAGTGGACGATTATCCGCAGTGGTCCAGGAAATTAGTGAAACACTAATCATTTCGTGTTAATCCCAGGACCGTGGGATACATATGCTGTTACAACAGTTAGGAAACCTCTTATATGGGTTATGGAATTTGTTGAGATTTTTCTGCATGGTGACATTTGTTCAGGGGGAAAAAATTGAAATTGTCTCCAATCACTCATATTCACGAAGCTAAGCATTCCCAAAAATACCCCGACTCAAGTCACTCAAGTCGACTTGAGTCGACTTCCATTGACTTCAAAGTCACGGCTGAGTCACCAAATGACTCGGCTTAACTCGGCTCAAGTCGGACTTCCCAAGTCAACTCGAGGGGGCCGAGTCGGAAGTCATAGCAACACTACTTGATAGAAAGCTGTTCTTTTCTTTTGATATGAATTTGACACGGAATTAGCCTCAATCAGCCGCTCTTTCACAAGCCGTGGCTTTGTTCCCTTTCCATGAGTGAAGAAAGCCATGCCCAAAGAAATCCATTTGGCGATGCTTTCAGGTATATTGAAGAAGGACTATTGTCGAAACAATCCAAATTCTCTTTGTTAGAACAAAGGAAATTTTGATTGTTACACCAAAAGTCCTTCTTTCTTCTGCCTGGAAACGGGCCGCTGAAAGTTTGTCTTTCAGCAATCCTTTATCAACTCGCACGGTGAACAAAGACATAGCTTGTGAAAGAGTGGCTGATTGAGTCTAATTCCGTGTCAAATTCATATCCAAAGAAAAGAACAGCTTTCTATCAAGTTTGATTTGGCTACCAATTCATCTAGTTTCAGTTAACATATTGACCTAGGTCAATATTTTGCTTTATCCGGTGTGTGATGCGTGACTGTCGATTTGATCGAAATACTACAGTATTTCAAAAAATAATTGTTCTCTGCTTGGGTACCTGAGGAATGCCCAATGCCAGAGCAAAGTGATGGCACATCTTGTGGGCAGTTAACTCAGGTGCATGATTGCCAGATTTAAACACTCATGTGTTGCAAGGACATGCACAAATAAGGTTGGTGTGTCAAGGTCACACATTGGCACAAGATCAAATAATTCAAATCCCGTTCTCCTCAGTTGCAAGGATATCAAATGCCAGAAACATGGTGCTTCAACTCAGGATTTGGCACTCCAATCTGATACGTTGTGTTTGCATCGTTCAGATCTCCCATAACCGATTGCAAACCTGAAACGAAGCCAAACCCAACCTGAATGTGTGTCTAACCCTAACCCTAGGTTTAGTTTGATATTCAAATTTTCCTGAACCTGAACCTAACAGGACCCATGGCCACAGTGGGTCCGTATTTAGGTTAAGAGCAAGCCTGCGCAGCTCCGGCCCAGCGAGCCGGACCTTCGCTGAAGGGGCTTGCTTCAAACTCCATCAAACAAAGAACTTAGAAATGAATCTGAAGCAGCCACAATCTTTACTCAAATGCTTAGCTAATATGGATCCGCTGAGCTGCGGGCCGGTGAGCTCGCGCAGCGGAAAGGACCGGTCTAGACCTTCGATTTCCTTTTTCAGACACATTCTGTTTCTGTGTTTTTCGTCGAATAGAGGACACCAATCGAACCGTTGAATGAATCCCGATCTGGTGCAGCTGTCTGTTTAGCGATATATGAAGAAATGAATGATTTTGAGACCATTCTTTCCTGCGAGGTCTGTCAGCCACCTATGTTTTTTGTTGCACTTGTTTGTTGCATATCCCAGCCCTCTGCCTGGTCACGTGCAATAGGGTAGGAATATTCACTGCGCTCGCAATAAACTGGAGGATTGAAATGATCTCTTTGAGCATACATGAGTACATATCCACCGGCACTCACACTTTGCATTGTCCCGAACCCACGAAGTGATCAGCTCCCCCCGCATTTTCGGAAATCACCACCTCCATGTCTAGGAAGTGCATTGAGCTGTATAGTATTGCAGTGGGACCCCTTACCAGACCTCTAATGGACCTTCACAAATATTTTGGCTATTTTACCGGAAGGCATGGTGGATGTGTAGGCTCCCTGATGCGGTGAATGGGATATGTCACAACATGTCACACAGCATAATCTGACCTCAACGCATTGTCTACTTGCCCATGAGATGATTTCAAAACCTTTGGAGCATTTGAAAAGTCTCCCCGAACACAAAGACACGTTGGAGAGTGAAAAACCTGACTCTCAGAGCACCAAAAATAATGTGATTACAGTCGAAGTGTCCTAAGCCATAGCTGCCAAAACCCATAATCTGTGATAGTCCATAGCTTTTGACTGTCCACCAGGCTGGTTCCCAATTAAAACCCATAAATCTCTAATACTCAATACCCCATGCCTTTCTGTAAACAATAACCCATACATTTCATCATTTTCAGCGGGATCAGCGGGATTACACAGCTTTGGTGGACCTTCCATGGGTGAGGATAACAACTGAAAGTAAAATTGTATGATCTTTACCAGAGTGCAGGACATTTTTGCATGAAGCGGGCTGAAATATGATGCCCAACATGCCCAGCTGAGCATTGGTGGGCTCATTTCTACACCAAATGCTTGCCAGAATTCCTGAAAAATGCTCAGGATCCATTCTACTCACAATTGGTTCCACTACAACTCATTCAAATTTTCTTTACGTTGGTGAATGACAGGGTGAAAGCAGGCTCAGATATGGCCGAAATAATTTCCACGCTCTGGCAGCCTATATGCTGCAATAACCCATGCCTTTGGGTGCCCACTGAGCACTATGGGTTATGACAGCTTCAACTGTACTTCACACTATCCGACATGTGTTAAATCCCTTGTAGAGACTGGAGGTATGTGCGGGAACAATCAGAAATGAACGACAGAATGATCTGTAAAATTCAAGACTTGTTTAAACATATACACCACCAATTTTGCGGGATCTGATTTTGATGTCCGGCAGCGGACCTCCTCCGATCAGTGATTTGCGATCTTCTCAGGACACCAGCAACCAAAGCTCCGAAAACCAGCACTCCAGACATCCCGGGGACCTCCTTGAACTCTCCTCATGTCCTAAAGTCTTATCTCGCCCCACTATCTCTTACACTGTTATGTAATCTTCACTATCATAATGCCGAGGCGAAGACTATAATATTTTACAGTAATAACGGAACATGCTGCATGTAATCCGTATGAAGAAACAATAATAATGGCTACTCGAGCATGAGTGGATGCCTACATTTCTGAGGTGTGGCGAGTCAAGCAAGCCCCATTTGTTGAGACAGAAACTGGGCACTCGTTGAAAGGACGCCGGCGATGCGTCCTCACTGATTCAGACAGAAAGACAGGAACAGTGATCTAGATTGTCGTAGTGTAAGTGAAAGACAAGATAAAGAAGAACATGTGACATCAAAGGTTTAAATACCAGGATCAACCATCATTGATGGTTAGTAATAATTGGACCAGGTTTCGTTTACTGCTGTAAGTGCCAGACTTACACTCTCCCCCACTTCAAAAAATTTGAATGGGTTACGACTCTTCTTCCTCTTCCTCCCACACATCAAGTGCAATTGTGTCCTGCATCTCTCGACCAGGGACCCACTCGTCAAATTCTGCACCATATCCTTCCCAGCGTACCAAGTATTGTTTGCCGCGCCCACGTCTCCGTTCATCCAGTATCTTCTCAACTGTCCATTCAACTGCACCGTCAGGCGTAATGACTGGACCTGGTCGGGTTGGTTCACGAGTTGGGAAGAGTATTGGGTCATTAGGGATGTGGCGTTTCAGTAGATGAGCATGGAAGCCTGGGAACAGCTGAGGGTTGTTGGGAAGTTTCAAGGTGTATTCAGAGCGCTCTGGAAAGGCCTTGACAACTTCATATGGACCATCATCTCGAGGCATGAATTTGGCTACTCGTTTAGCTCCAGCCCGCTTGTAATCACGACGTCGATTCGTGGTTGAGAGCATAACTCGGTCGCCAATTTGGTATACATCTTCAACTGCCCAGTGCATATTTGCCTGATAGGCTTGTCTGACTTTGGCAGCTGCCAAGCTGTCCTGAGCTGTTTGTACATCCAACTCAAGCTGTTCGATGAGTGAACGAGCATCCAACTCCTCTACAGTCTCTCCGCCAATAGTAGGTGCAAGAGCTGGAATAATCCGAGGTGAATGGCCAGATTTCAACTGGAATGGTGAAAATCCAGTAGATGCATTGAGTGAGTTCATTATGGCAAAGCGAACTCGTGGTAGTGAGGCACACCATCCCTTTTGATTCCGGTCTACATGGTAGCGGATGGCCTGGACAACAGCTTTATTGGTGCGTTCACTGCCTCCATCTGTTTCTGGATGGTAAGACGTAGACATCTTTAGCTTTACTCCAGTAAGCTTGTGTAAGGCTTCCCAGAGTTTGGATGTGAATGCCTTGTCTCGGTCAGAGATTAGGTTTTTCATTAACCCATTCTCACAGTACCACTCATTGAACAAGACCAGTGCAGTCTGTTCTGCAGTATCATCAGAGTGTACAGCGGCGATCTGTACATCTGCACCCATAAGGTCGGTCATAGTAAGGATCATATCAAAACCCTCATCGGTTGGTAAGGGTCCAATGAAATCCAATGCAACATTTTCAAATCTGCCATCTGGGACTGGAAGTGGGTGTAAAGGCCCAACAGGTTTCTTTGTTCGACTTTTGTTGCGCTGGCAGTCAACACATGAGGGAATATAAGCATCCTCAAGATCACGCCTCATGTTGGGCCAATAGAATGAATTTCTCAGAGCGGCATAACTCTTGGTAAACCCGAAATGTCCAAGGGCGTCATGTGCAAGATGATAGAGAAGTTCCCGTACTGCAGGATCTTTAGGAATGACCAGTCAATCACCAATATATACCAGGTTCTGACCAAGGCTCCTGCGGACACCTGAGATGCTTCCAGCTTTGATACCAGCCTCAAGCTGCTTAGTGAATTCATCTGTATCATATGCAGCAGAGATCCGACTTAGAAATTCTTCATCAGCAGATATATTGAGAGTACCTGCGGCCGCAGGAATTCGATCTCTCTGAGGCAGGTGGGTCTCCGATAGGAGTACAGCTGCAACTAGAGGTGTCATTTCTAAATTTTCATCCTCAAGGTTGGGCAGGCGAGACAGAGCATCTGCAACACAATTATCTTCTCCCTTGACATAGTGGATTTCATAGTCAAAGTCAGCCATATACATGGACCATCGAGACTGCCGGCGAGACATATCCTTCTGAGCTTGAAAATATTCCAAGGTTCGGTGATCGGTCATAACCTTGAATTGGACATTGAGCAATGAGCTCCTCCATTTCTTCAACGCCTTCACTATAGCAAGGAGTTCCCTTTCATGAACAGGATAATTCCTTTCCGTTGAACTCAACTGGTATGAGTCAAAGGCAACTGGACGAGCAGTTTCCCAAGTTTCTCCAAAGCTCAGGACAGCACCAGTGCGGCGATCACTGGCATCTGTGGTAACATAGATGTTTTTTGTGGTATCCTCATAGTCAATAACGGTGAGACAGTCACGGCCAACCACAATATCCTTTATGGTCTGGAATGCTTGTTGGTGCATGTCAGTCCAAGTGGGGAAAGATTTCTCTGCCTCTTTGGTTGTTAAAGGTGTGAGATGGGATGTATGTTCTGCCAGGTTGGGCAGGAAGGTTGCGATATAGCGAACTAGCCCAAGGAATCCCCGAACATCGGTAGCAGACCTTGGCTGCGGCCATTGTACAATTCGTTCCACCTTCCTGGGGTCTGCAAAGATCCCTTGGGCAGAGATAACATGCCCTAAGAAACTGATTTCTGTTGCAAAGAGTTGTGATTTGCGAGGATTACAATAGAGCTTCGCTTCGCGGAGTGCCTCAATAACAAGCTCAACATTTTGTGTATGCTCCTCGAGAGAATCAGACCAGATAATAATGTCATCCACATAGACATGGCAGATTTTCCCGATCAAGTGACGCAAGGCTTCTGTAACACGTCTCTGATGGGTTGAGGGAGCATTGCAACCTCCTTGAGGCATTACAAGCCACTCATATAGTCCCCATGGAGTTCGAACTGCAGTAAAATGGACATCGTCTGGATGGACCCGAGTCTGGAAGAAACTGTTCGTCATATCCATTTTGCCAAAGATTTTCCCTCGCCCACACTCTGCTAGAATATCATCAATTCGTGGGAGGGGAAAGGTATCTCGGATTGTATTCTTGTTCAATACCCTATAGTCATTGACCCAGCGAGGATCAACAGAGGGATCTGGAACTCCACCTGTATATTTTGGGACTACAAATGCGGGTGAAGAATATTCTGAAGAAGATGGACGCATCCGACCAGCAGCAAGATGATCATCGAGCATTCGTTTCCATGAATCCAGATTTTTCCATGCAGGTTGGTATGTTTTTCCCTTCATGGTGATTGAAGGGTTTTTCAGTCGGATACGGTGTAGTATCCCATCAGGGAGATCGGCAGTATTATCCGGTAAACGGAGAGGGAAAACATCGGCATGTTTAGTTTCAGACAGATATCCTCATCTTTGAGAAGCTTCTGAGAATCAAGCTCCTCAATGTGATTTTTGACCTGTAGCATAACACTGATAGGTAGGAGGCCGCTTGAGCCAAATGGAATAGGTTCAGATAACACATGCTTCCGCTTTGGCTTCTTTGGAGTGGGGGCTGGTGTGACCCATTCAGGTACCCATTGACGAGGTGGATGAGTTGGATTATTGAGCAGATCAAAGCCAGTGCGCTTATCAACTGCAGTTCGACATGCAGAGTCAATGAGAATATGTTCCCCAGATAAAAAATGGCATTCCCAATATCAATGGTATACATAGTCCAACATTAACCTTAGCTCTGATAACCCCAGAAGACCAATTCCCATCTGCTGATAACACCTTCAATTTCACAAATTCCCTGCAGCTCAATGGTGATTCTGATAATGATGACAGATTATCCTCTTCAGCGGGAAGAGGAAATCGTCGAAGGCCAAGCTTTTGGACAAGCTGGTCGCTAATAACTACAGAGGGGCAACCAATATCCAGCAATGAGCGAACGGGAACAGGAAATTCAGAGACAGAAGGACCAGAAAGGGTGACATGGGCATAGAGATGGGGGACAGTCAAAGGGGGCAGAACACACCCATCACGGTCAGAATCAGACTCTTCATATTCGGCAGCAAGAATATTCTTGGAGGCGCGAACAGCAGAAGCTGGCTCACGCTTTGCCTTGAGAGTCTTCCCACGGGCAGCAGCTTGGGCTATAGCATCTGTCTGTGTGAGGGTACGGTAGGTAGTGGCATCTGGGAAGTCACCGTCACAATTAAGCATACGGTGCCCAATGTAAAATTTGTGGCAACGGCGACAGCCATCATGAAGATCGAGGAGAACCTTCTCTGCATCTGTCAGAGGGGGACACTTCAGAATGGTGTCCTTTGGAGGAGGTGCAGTAAGCCTCGATGCCAGAGATGGCTTCGGTGAGGAAAGGCGATCTGCTAAGGAGAGCTTCCCCTTTGGAGATGATTTTGCAGGCTGAGCATCGATAAGCTCCTGCATGCGTCCAGTTTCAAATTTGAGACGATCATCACGTCCCTTGACCTCAGAGATCCAAGCATTGAGTTCTGTGGAGAGAACAGGCTCTGTATCAAGATCTGCCTGGAGAGTCTCCGTAAGGCCAGCATCAAGGATGTTCTTCAACTCTGGGTTGGCAATAGCAAAGTTTGGTGCAGCCTGTGAGAGAACAGCATTGACATTCTGGATGTCATATGCCCAGTCTGCGAATTTCTGGCCTATGGCCATCTTTGCACCCAGCACCTTGCGGCGCATCTTTCCTTCCCATCCCTTCTCCAAGACCAGAGATCCAAGCTCTGTGATATATGCATCCAGCTTCAGAGCATCTATGCGGGTCTGGCTAGCCATGTACCACTTCTCCAAGATAGGCTCGCGCATCTCATCTGCTACAAAACTAACCAAGTCATCGGCAGTACGCTCCTTGCAGTTCTTGAGATATTTCTGACAAGCACGGCGCCACAGATAGAGAATCTCGGGAGTGATAACACCAGCTTCCAGAATAGGACAACGATCAGGCTTAAGATGAGTGATGGTTGCCAGCACAGATTTGTTGATAGGAGGTGTCGTGATGGAGCTGTCAATGTCGTTGTCAAAGTCGCTGTCACTGTCGTTGTCAAAGTCGATGTCGTTGTCGTTGTCACTGTCAGAAGTCGAATTTGACAGCAATGGAAGTGACAAGGATCGCTGGGGGTCTGGGGTGGGCGCTGTGGTGACAGAAGGGTGATTTTTAGCCCACTGCCTGGTGCGAAGGGGAGTGGGAGTGGATGGAGTGCGGCGAGACAGTATGGAGGCTGCCAAAGGTTGGAGTGTGCTGAGACAGTGAGGAGGCTGTCCAAGACACCAGTGGGTATGTGTTCGTTGTCAAAAAAAAGTGAAAGGACGCTGGCGATGCGTCCTCACTGATTCAGACAGAAAGACAGGAACAGTGATCTAGATTGTCGTAGTGTAAGTGAAAGACAAGATAAAGAAGAACATGTGACATCAAAGGTTTAAATACCAGGATCAACCATCATTGATGGTTAGTAATAATTGGACCAGGTTTCGTTTACTGCTGTAAGTGCCAGACTTACACTCGTGCTGCAAGTGGGCTGCACAACGCATCGTCGCTTACACGCGAATCGACGCACAGCTCGACGCACTCGCGATCGAAATGATGGGCAGCGCTGATGTGGTCCGTGCACTGAAGGTACGATCAAACAAATAATGATAAACATGGACATTCGATCTCGCCTTGACAACATCTTCCCCTCATCTTCCCCTATTCCCTTCCTCCTCTTTAATGTTACTTCCTCTTGATGAGCCACCACCAAAGTAGCCTACAATGGACATATCCACCCTGCCTTCCTTCAGTTACCCATCAAGCCCCCAAGTCCACCTCCAGTTTGGGCCTGCCAAGGTACATATCAGGCCTACCATCTCGAACCTCCCAAGACTTCAAGGCCTCAATTTCAAGCTTCTTACTGCCTCCCCTCCAAGCTGTTTGTTCCCTCAAGATGTGCAAGCCCCTGTACCTGATCAATCTATTGGCTGTGCTCAAGAGACCCGCTCAGAGTCATCGGCATAAATGAAGGCCGAACATCGACAATGATCCACTCAATATCCCTCCCGTTAATACCCCACTCCGCACGTCCCACAGCCCCTTCCCTACCTCACAGTCCACGCCCACTGCCCCCACCGTCGCCGGGGGCTGGATCGGGATGTGTGGTGCCATCCATCCATCTGTATCATCCGTGTACCTGTACCTTACGACGCATGAATTCTATCTATTATTTTTTCTTGACCTCTACAACATGTGCAGTGAACTGGAATGTGTAGTGAGCTGGATTGGACCGGGGGTAGCTTTTTAGCAGGATGTCCTGGTACGTCCAGCTCGCGATGTCCCAGGGAGCTTATGGCCTGCGGACCGGATGTGAATCGATGATCTGCTCTCCGCAGGACGTCGCCAAGAGAGTCTGGAACATCCGGCCACGTATCGGCCAAGATCAGCTCTGGGATCTTATTTTGATCTCCGGCCAAATCCGTGGTGTATAATGGCTGTCTGTGCCCGTTTGAGACTGTCAGAATGATTTTCTAGCTCAACTTGTTTGCTACCATTATGTGGTTCCTCTACAATGTCAGTTGTTTTCTAGAATCACACTGGTTGAAGATTTCAAGTTTTTGAGTGAAAAAATTGGTGAAAAATGTTTGGAGTTTTACAGAAGTTTTTCACCAAAAATGCAGGTAAAAAAGTTGAATCATTTTCAAAAAGTTTTTCAACTTTAGGTGAAATTTTCAAAATAAAATGGAACACTGCTGAAAAACTCAAGAGTTTTTCACTTACATTTTTGGGCAAAAAGCCTATGTAAAAATTCAACACATTTTTCACCAGTTTTTTCAGTCAAAAATTTGAAAGCTTCATCCAGTGTCAATGGGGCATAATTTGTAACACAGATAAAGGAACTCTCTGAGGTGACTTCAAGTTGTCATGTGAAGTTGTATGCCTAAGGGATCTGGCTCTGACACATGGGATTTTTTGGAGAAGAAATAAATATCTGTAGTGCACCTCAAAAAAAGAGTGAAATAGAGCACTTTTGGGAGGCTTCAAACTCAATGAATATAGAGCGGAATATTAAAAAGTGTGAGTGAGTTTTATAGCCAGGCGGATAAACTAAAACTTTCATTAATTGACCAGGAGGCAAGGTCACTGAGATGTGGCACTCGAGGTCAATTTCTAGGTCCTCTGTTTGACGCAGTCTGAAGCAAGCACGAAGGCGTGTTTGGTTTGTTTGGCCTGGTCTGGCATCACTCGGCATATGCGGCATTGTACGGCTTCATCGGAACGGGGTTAGTCCATATTGAGGAATTTGGTTGGTATTTCAGTGTTACTCTGGCTGAGGAAATCCCCTGTATTAAGATGGGGAGTAGAAAAATATTCCTTGGCCTCAGTCCGAGGACTTTACTCGGACCAGCAGAGATTTCGATCAAACGACGGGTGATGCCCATTTTATTCTTGTGGTGTGTTGTTCATACTTATCTCATGACTTCAGGGATACAGAGGCTTTGTTGCAGATGTGACTTCTGAATCACATTTGAGCCAAAAACTAAAGTTGCCAATCAATTTTAGGCAAATTGCAAACACGTTTTCTTAATTAACCGATTCTTCAGTTAAATTCGTAGCATGGGGAAAGTAT
>JARJLE010000568.1:0-27203 GCA_029289555.1 Mycena latifolia | reverse complement strand
TATCTCGTCTCAGTGTTTCACACACCGAAATACATGACTGGCAGGCGCAGTTTGCGCTCAATGCCCAGCAAGATCATCGGAGCTCATGGACTTCCTCGCTGGGATCGAGAATTCACAGACCATCACGAACGACGCCTTACAGGTACCTACATACTTCATTCAAGTTAAACACCCCTCGCTCTAATGATTTCTCGACTCACAGTCCCAGACTACTGATATTAAACAACTCATGGCGATGATGCAGCAGGTCGGTTTCCTTGAACCTTTGTCCACCGAAAAAATCATTAACGAAGAGCAGTTACTAGGGGAAAATGCCAGGACTGCCGACCGCGTTCACAACGGATTGTCCTCCAACCTGTACGAACTTCAGTTCAAAAGCCACGAATTGTTGCCCGACTTCAACCTTCGCTCTGGCGAAGTAGTCCGAATCGGCCAATTCCCGATCAGTGGCACTTCTGCTATGGTTCGTCCTGGGCATCATATTTGCATCATATTATTTACACTTTCCGTCAGGATATATACGAAGGTTCATCTTCTCTGCGGGCTTGTTCATGTATCTCATTCCTTGCAAGGTCTGTATCTCCAGCGGGAAAAAGTCGCCATCAAAGTTGTTCGCGCGGTCAACTCAAATGAACACAGCTTGCGCGTAAGTCATCCCAGAACTTTTACGTTCTTGTATTTACCGTAGTCATCAGCGTTTCAATAGAGATGCGAAATCTGGAAGGAGTTGTGGAAAATCGACCAAGGAAAACATGTCCTTCCGTTTTACGGGTTCTGCCAAGACGACGGCCCATTCCCGTAAAATTCCATCGTCTTACTTGCAAAGTCGCTACTTATGCTGAGATCAGATACATGGTTAGCCCATGGCAGGTCAGTGGTTATCGCCTTTGGGGTCCCGTTGGAATACTAACCTTTCCAAATAAATAGCCAAACGGAACTGCCCTGAATTATGTCAAGAAATACGACGCGAAGATCGACTATATAAAACTGGTGATTCTTCATTTCCCCCGAGATAGATGCATTCTCATATCTATATTACAGATCAAGGGGTAGCTCTGGGCATCAAGGTTTTGCACGAAATGCCCCTCCTGTCGTTCACGGAGACATTAAAGCTGTTAGTATCACATCCACCTATTCCGACTGCAGCCATTTAAAAAGCCAGAGCAACATCGTCGTCGACGGGCTTGGCAATCCCCTGATCGCGGATTTTGGTCTTTCCCGCGTTAGTCCGAGTCCCGGTTTGCGGTTCGAACCAAACTATGTACTAATCTGTCCTGTAGATCGTCGAAGACATCACGGGCATACCATTCTCCCAGAGCCGTGGCGTCAGTGACTCTTACCGCTGGTTCGCGCCAGAGGTTTGCATCGGTCAAGGCGTTCTGTCCCTTGGCTCGGACGTCTACGCGTACGGGATGACGGTCCTTGAGGTATGCATGTCCTGCTGTTTCATAAATCCAGACATTTTACGCGATTTATCTCCAGCTCCTCACGCATGAGCAGCCCTACAACAACATTAAGCACACTACCGAGGTTGTAATTAGGTCTGCCAAGGGAGAGCAACCCGAACGTCCGAGCCCCACCCCGTGTCCTGGAGAGGGGCCTCGATGACAACCTCTGGTCGCTGTTGTGCCGATGTTGGGTCACAGTACCGTCGCAGAGACCCCGTATTCAAGAGGTTTTGGGGATGTTCCCGCAGTAGACAGAAAGGCAGGCGAATATATGTCCACCACATTCAATTTTGCAAACGGATTTCCTTTCGATGTTTAAAATGTAGTAGAACGTTGATAGGACGCGTTTCTTCAGACTTACTTCAGCCTTGTCCAGTCGCGTGAGTTGAACTGCGGCCGCCACGTGAGCGTAAATTTCTTTATGCACCCATTTGCGTCCTACGTTCTCGGAGCTACTACAAGGCCACAGGCTGGAATGAGGATAACTTATACGCCAATATCACCCGTTCATCCAATGGTTCGCTCCCGTCCCCGACACTCTTTAGAACCTATGCACTCAATCGTTTCTAGCCATCCTTGACTTCACCGTGCCTCGAGGACTACACCTCTCTGTGTCAAAGTCGCCCAATTCACTATTCAAGACGACTTATTCCATGAACGCGATGCCTTCACTGAATGGGTCTGTCGGATATATCTTCACATCTTGCGACCTGGACGTCAAGGCCTCTGGAAACGTTCGGTTCAAGGACATGATCGAACGCTTCAAGGTGTATGACCAACCTCGAAGACCCCGAAGCTAAAGAAGAGGAATGGCTCGCTGGAGAGCGTGTTGATAAGCGCGGTATCTATGAGAGTTAGCAATGCGGACTACAGCTGACAGATATTGCAGACTATCTTCTGTATGGACGATTCTATCTTCCTACTGGACGGCTGGATGCACTCTACTCCACCACGACTCACGCCAACGCTGCAAGCTCTGGTGGCAGCCATATCACACCCTCCTTCAAATTTAGCAACTGACATTGGCGGTCGAGGCGCAAACCGTCAGTAATCTCATCGTCAATTTACAACATGATGTCGGGAAATGGTGGTACCGAATATACCTGGAGCGCCGATGACAGCATGTGGGGAGTAAGAGTGCTTCACAACTTCGGAAAACTCGGCATTCCCGTCGATACATCCGATGACATTCGGCTACTGCAGGGGGTCCTGGGCTAAAGCGGGTAGACGAAGAGGACGCTGTCGAAGGCGGACTGAGGGGCCGCGTTTCGGCAGGAGCCGAGTTTTATTTCAGCGCAAAGGAACGAAGTGCCGGGGGTCAGTCCAAATGCGTTGCTGTCTGAACGGCTCCCCATCCATCATCTACTTGCAGTGTCGACTGGGTTCCGATTCACAACCCTCCCGGACGCCACACCGCCTTCATTTCAGCTGTCTGGACCATCTTCCGCTCCCCTTGCACAGGTATCGAAGGGTCCGCCCTCCCAGCCTCCGACAACAATAACTGCACTTTTTAATCCAATGCTGGGGCATATGTCAGGCGCCTACTCTGCTCGCGTGTCTCGCGATCTTTCCTTGTCCTCCCGCTTCGATTTCAACGTTTATAGTTACGAAAGTGAGTGGACATGGGTGCTGAATGGTGGATGCGATCTTCGCCCTCGCAAGACGATCCCGATGACGACGTGACCCCAATCCTTCCGCCCGGCGGCGACGCTAAGGGAGAGGTGCGTGGTGTCGTCAAAGCACGGGCTTCGACGAATAATGTGAGCTCTTACTTTGGGTCTCGATTCAACCTTGACGCTTATTCGCCAGGATGTATCCCTGATGTGGGAAGGTCGACTGCGGAACATGCTAGTTAGTCTGGGTGTGGTTTCCGACTTTTCGAATCGGACAAAGCCTATAAAGGCTATCGGACTTGAATTATCGTACTTTAGCTCTGATAACTCGAATGAAAACCTGTGAAAATCCTCCTTCCATTCCGACTTGTACATTTGAATATCCGAAATTAAGCTGAGGGTCCAGAAGTTGTATAGGTACATGCAGAATAAGGATAAGCGGGACAGCGAGAGCGACGAGGAGGGTATGGTCGTATGTAGAAGGGTCGCAATATAATGAAGCAATTGAGACGTAGACGATTTAAATATTGGAAGCAGAAATTGCGGGTGTTCTTGATGGGGACTCGGAGGCGATTGTCCTAGCCAATCTCGAGATCGCATCGCCAGTGATGACTGGTCGGGCATGGGGAGGCCGATGATTACTGAGCACAGACCCAGCTGGTGGCGATGAATGGGTGCGAGCATGCTGCCCTCCGGACGAGTAGCCCCCGCGAGGTGTCGATGTTCCCGAGCGAGGAAATCGGGAGTTGAAATTGACGGGTGCGGTCTGCGGGAAGGCGCGGCCTACAGTTTGCGCTCGGTTGTGTGTGGGGTTAAAATTACGCGGTTGAGTAGGAGGGGTGCTGAGGTTGCTGGGTGCAGACAACGAGTTAGAGAGGGTAGGAGCATGAATTGAGGCAGCAAGGCCCTCACGGCCAGAATCCGAATCCCACGACGCATCGTCTTTATCCTTGTCCTGTTTCTCCCCAGGCTTAACGTCCGGTGCCGAACAGTTCCGCCAACAGAAGCCACGGGTGGTTCTGAGGCAGGGGAAATGGTCGACCCAGGTGTCACTGCCGCAATTGGTTTTGCAGTGGACTTGGATGCACTATTTTTCCCCGATCCAGATTGTGGCTGGTTAGAAACCGAGGCCGGGCCCGGGACAGGTTTGGGAGGTAAAGATGGATGCAATGGTGTCTGGACAGTTTCCGGCGCTTTTCGTTGATCCTTCATTACGAAAGGGGCAACAACGTCCTCTTTTACATCGCCCGATGGCGTTGGAGGCTTTGCAACGGGTTCGGGCAAAGGTTTCAGGCCGTCCACGATGATTGGTGAGATCATCTCGTCCTTGTCGCCGACGCTCATGCCAGTTTTAACACCCCAATCATCCAGATCGGGCAACCCTTCGTCATCGTCGCCTGCCCAATCGATGTGACTTCCTGGGGTTGAAGGGCGATTATCCATAGCGACGGCTCTAACGCGCTCAACGAGAGCGTCAATGTTGTTTCGCATGTCGAAAGTACCAGCGAGATGAGGTGGAGTGTCCTTTGATGGGGGTGGCGCACTGTGTGGGACTAGTCTGTTTTGAGGGCGAAGGAGGTTATCATTCAACGGCGGAACGTTAACTTTGAGGCTCGCTGCAGGAGTTGCATTCCCTTTGGAATTAAGTTGCTGGGAGCGCCTCCGACGGTTGGACGGCCGTGGTGCGGTTGTGGGAGCCTCGATCGATGGGGAGGCAGGGCCCACGACGACAGTGGGAACGACTGAGCGGGAGGATTTCCGACCATGAGCTTTCGATCTTCCTGGGGTCACAGGAGCGACAGAGGACTTTTCTGCAGATCCGGACGAGGTTGCTGCTGGCTTCGATGTGGAAGCTTCATTGGCCACAGGTTTATCGGCAGTCGGTGCTCGAGAGGTGCTTGCACCACCACCGCCACCACCACCTCCTCCTCCACCTCCTCCACGGCCTCTTCCCCCGCGGCTCCTGCCTCTCCCGCCTCCGCCGCCGCCTCCACGCCCACCCGGCCTAGTCCGCTAAAAGCAGAGCCAGGCTCAGCAGTCCGCACCCAATCCCTCGTACGGGAGGCTGCGGGTGTGGACAAAGGGGGCGCAGGAGTAGCCATTGTTGGGCCAAACGAATTGTCAAAAGTTCCTATAAAACGGCCCTCAAAGATCCGCTGGAGTGCAGCTGGCGATTGAAACTCACCTGGACCCGGTAATGAAAGTGTAAGAATATAATGCGAGCGTCTAGTTGATAAGAATTCCGAGCAGTGAAAGGTGGCGCTACAGAGCAGGGAGACAGAGTGGGACACCGCCTGTTTTGGCAGCGCTATACACAAACAACGCAAAAGGTCTTACTTCTCAACCACCATGTCCAAAGCCTCGCAGCCCGAATTAAAAAAGGTGTGCCTTCTTGTGGCCTTATATTTCGTCGCCGCTAACCTATTATTGCGCAGTTCATGGACAAGAAACTTTTCGTGCATCTCCAGGGTGGCCGCAAAGTCAGCGGCACCCTTCGCGGCTACGATCTGTTCTTGAATCTCGTCATTGACGATGCTGTGGAGGAGTCAACTCCTGCTCAGAAGCATCCCATCGGCACTGTGGTCTGCATTTCTTGCTGTCTGCCTTTGACTTTCACTAACGGTACCCCGCAGGTTATCCGAGGGAACAGCGTCACCTCAATGGAAACACTCGAATCTGTACGATAGGGACTGGGTCGGTGTAGGGAGTGAAGGTTGGTGTCATGCAATGTGCTCGCCGCGATATTTAGCCTGATTTATTCAATTCAGAATTGTTTTGGTTTGCCATGCCTGTGTTGCCATGCCTGTGTCTCTTCTTTGTATTACCCCGGCGAACTTGGTACCTCAGTATGAATGGCGACGCGTCCCATAATTCCGCTGCCCAGGCACGAGCATGCGGGATGGCATTGCAGCACATAACGAGTCACCCACCCGGCGCACGGACCATGCCCTGTTTGTACTCTGCGTGGCTCACGTCATTGAGGCCGTGCGCGAAGTCTAGTACACTCATGTTATTGTTGAAAAGCTGTCGAATTCAACGAATTCGCTCACAGCCAGTACTGTTCGCATTGTATGGAGAAACATCGTCTCCTCACTTCAAAGACATATGGCTCGCACAAGAGCACAAGAAGAGCCCCCGCCAAGGCAATTTAGGACACATATATCAACATGCCATTCTACACGTAGTACAATTTCCGTAAGGACAACTTCACCAATCCAATTTCTTCGTATTTCTAACAGCCGGCACCGGAATCCTCGCACCCTTGTATCCGAACCCATCTAGCCACGGCCACGTCTCGCTGCGGCGCTGCTCAAACGACGCAATGGACGCGCCCCGCTGCATCGTCAGCGCGATGTCGTCCAGCCCATT
Source organism: Mycena latifolia (assembly GCA_029289555.1). Classification (NCBI taxonomy): domain Eukaryota; kingdom Fungi; phylum Basidiomycota; class Agaricomycetes; order Agaricales; family Mycenaceae; genus Mycena; species Mycena latifolia. The sequence continues at coordinate 20,773 of JARJLE010000568.1, read as the reverse complement.
CAGCAGGCAGTGCCGCCTGAATGGATCGACCGCGAACGGGATCGCCGCCTTGCCATTCGGGCGCCGGACCTCCTGCTTCTCCAGGTCTACCTCGAGCTCTAGGCCTGCCTCCGCGTCCTCCGCGAGAGCGCGGCAGTCCGCCTCGGGCAGGGCGACGGGAAGCATGCCGTTCTGCATTGCGTTGTTCTTGAAGATGTCGGCGAAGCTTGGCGCGATGACGCAGCGGATGCCAAAGTTGTCGCTGAGGACGAAGGGTGAATATCGAGAGGTGGGTAGAAGGCAGAAGAAACTTACAGACTCCACGGGGCGTGTTCGCGCGAGCTCCCGCACCCAAAGTTCTTCCCGGTGCAGACCATGATCTTGGCCTGGTTGAACGGCGCACGGTTCAGCACAAAGTCGGTGTCCTTGCCGGTGTGGGGGTCTTTCCGCAGGGTGAAGAAGAGCGCGTCGGCGAGACCAGTGCGCTTGAGGGTCTTGAGGAACTGCTTCGGGATGATCATGTCCGTGTCGACATTCTCGATGTGCAGGGGCGCCGTGATGCCCTTGACGACGGTAAACTTCTGGACAGTGGAGGGTGCCTCGGAGGGGGGCAGAGGCGTCGAGGACGCCGGCGCGGGGGGCTGCTGTGGTTCGGGCGCGGGGAGAACTGGGTCGTCCAGGAATTCGAACGCGCTCGATACTTTCAGCTTGGGGGCGGCGGCGATGTTGGCCTCTGCCACGGCACCCATGAATTTGCGGACGTCGGTCAGCTTACCCGTCATAGCCGCGGCGGCTGCCATTGCCGGGCTCAGCAAGTGTGTCCGACCGCCGGATCCCTGGCGACCCTCAAAGTTGCGGTTGCTGGTACTGGCGCAACGCTGACCAGGAGCCAGCTGGTCTGGGTTCATCCCCAAGCACATGGAGCACCCGGCCTCGCGCCAATCGAATCCAGCGCGCTTGAAGACGACGTCGAGACCCTCCGCCTCGGCCTGCTTCTTAATCAGGCCCGAACCAGGGACGACCATCGCGTCGACGCCGGGAGCCACTTTAGCATCCACGCCAGCAGCAAGGACGATTTTGGCGGCGGAGCGCATGTCTTCAATGCGGCCGTTGGTGCACGAGCCGATGAAGACCTTGTCGACCTTGATTTCCTCCATGACGGTGTTGGCGGTGAGGCCCATATACGCCAGAGAACGCTCTGCCGAGGCGCGTTTGACGGGGTCCGTCATTTTGGTGGGGTCGGGGACGGAGCCGGTGATGGGGACGGTGTCCTGAGGAGACGTTCCCCAAGTCACGGTGGGAACGATGTCGGACGCGGGGATGTTGACTTCAATGTCGAATTTCGCGCCCTCGTCCGTCTTGAGGGACCGCCAGTAGGTCTCGGCGCGATCCCAGGCTTCACCTTTGGGGGCCAGAGGGCGATTACGGAGGTAGTTGAAGGTGACCTCGTCAGGGGCGACCATTCCAGCGCGGGCACCAGCCTCGATGCTCATGTTGCAGACGCTCATGCGGGCCTCCATGGAGAAACCGCGGAAAACGGAGCCCGAGTACTCGATGACGCAGCCCGTGCCGCCTGCAGTGCCAATGACACCTATGATATGCAGAATCACGTCCTTGGAGGTGACTCCCTCATGGAGGTCGCCATCGACGGTGATACGCATGTTTTTGCCCTTGGTCTGGAGAAGGGTCTGGGTGGCGAGGACATGCTCGACCTCGGAGGTGCCGATACCGAATGCAAGGGATCCGAATGCGCCGTGGGCTGTGAAAAGTATTAGAGAGCCTTTGCGAATGCGCAAAAATAGGACGCACTGGATGTGTGCGAATCACCGCAAACACAAGTAATACCAGGCAGCTAACGCGTCGCATGATTGGACGAGTAGAGTGGGGGAACAAGGGGGACGTACCGTGAATCCCTGCTCGGGCCCGATAATGTGGACAATCCCTGGTACAGAAATAGAGTCAAGGGCCAGGAGGGCGAACACACTGTGTGGTACGTACCCTGTCGCTTATCGGTCATGCCAAAGTAGGTGAGGCCGAACTCTTTGACATTTTCCTCGAGCGCGGCACACTGGGCACGCGAGTCGGGTTCGGCGATGAACGCGTCGACGGAGGTGAAATTCTTGCGCGAGACGGTGCTGCCGCGCACGATGAGAGGCTATATCGCAGGGAATTGAAAGTGGGCGTACGGGATGTTGTGATCCACCGTAGCAAGGGTGCAGTCGGGGCGACGCACGGGGCGGCCGGCATTTCTCCTGAAGGAAAATTGAGATGGATGTTGCGGGGTTCAAGCGGTACTAACAGTCCCTCGAACGCTTGTGGGCTGGTGACCTCGTGGACGAGATGGCTGGAGGGGTTGAGGACACAAATGGGCGGGGACAGCGGAGACTGTACCGGTCGATGTAGATGAGGGCAAGACCATCTTCCTTGACGTCACTGTTCGAGGTCAGCGGCGCGTCGAGGAAGCGAGAAAGGCGACGGACACGACATGATCGTCCCAGATCTTGTCGTAGAGAGTGCGAGGGGCAGGCGCAGCTACAGGCATGGCGAAAAGCAAAGAGCGAAAGGTTTGTAGTGCAAGTAAGCAGTATAAGTACTCCAACTAGTTATTAACGGGCCCGAATAATCCGACCTCTTCGGCCGCCAGTCCGACGCTCCAGGCCGCTCGGCGCCGGCGCCCGACGACCAATCAGCGCGAGTCGGTTTGCGAGCCGGCTGTACCCGAACAGCTTCAGATCCAAGCAGCGCCAAGCACAGAACCGTCTGTTTGCAACTGGTTAGTTCTCCCACGCTATCCTCAAGAGTCCTCGCAATGGCCAAGTCAAAAAAGTACGCCCCTCGCTGCGCTGCAGCCGCCCCGCTGACCTCCCCCTGCCAGCCACACAAATCACAACCAGAACAAGAAGGTCCGCCGAGGGAGCGCACCACACCGCCGCACCTACTGACCACCTCGATAGGCACACAAAAACGGTATTAAGACCCCTGCCGCCGGAATCACACGGTCTCTGAAGGGCGTACGTGCATCCTGGTCTCGCGCTTACCGTTAAACTCAATAATTTTGCCAGGTCGACCCCAAGGTCGGTCACCACTAACCCATTCCCAAGATCCTCATTGAATGCCGAAATTATAGTTCCGCCGCAACGCAAGATACGCACTTGCTGGCTCGGTCCGTTCGCCTTTCGCTCCTCTGTCTGTATCCTCACGGTCCTTAGAACAAAGCCCGTCGCGAAGCAAAAATGGCTGCATAGACATCTTTCTCCCTCCCGAGACGGACGGACGACCACCCCGAGTGCAGGCTCAATATGTCATGCGCATGCAGATTATGCTCTTTGCTATCATAAAATAACAAAACTTGGCAAAAACAACCAACTCGTGCGCATTGAGGATAGAAATACATGCTGCTCAAGAAATACAAGATATGGAGGCATTCAGTAAGTATTCAGTGTTCAATCGTCAGTCGCGGCCGGGGCCGCACGGCTCCGCGCGGTTTTGTCCAACGCCGCCCTCAGCCGCAAAGCCTGTCCATACATGAGGAGGCGAATGCAGATACGCAGAAAACAAGACGCACCGCTGCGTCCTCTGGCCGCATCGCGCCCTTGGCCATGTTGTGTTTGCCCATCTTAAGCCGGACAGACCGCAAGCTCGACATGTCCTTCGCGCTCTTGCTGGGCAGTTTCTCAGAGGCTGCCAAAAGCTGGCGGCACTCGTCGTCCGTTGCAGGATACCCGTCAAGGACCGTGAAGAATTTATGCCGAAGCACAGTCTTGATGCGCTCCAGCGCATGGTTGGTGTACCACCCGTCGCGTTCCTGTCTGAGCATAAGAAAAAAATCGGAGCGGCAAGTAAGCCGGTACAGACATCGCACTCTTCGCGAAGCTCCTGGTCGTCATCGATCATCTCTTTTAACATCGGGTCCACGAGATCACACAGCTGGAACGACGCGGTCTCTTTCGTCAGCGTCTTTCCGTCGAATAGATGCGATTTTCTGGTGGTCACATAAATAATACTGCAGCGGTGAGCCCGAGCTGGCGTACCTCCGATCAATGTCCCGCTCCGAGCCGTCTTCAATAGACACCGCCCAATTTTCCATATTTGCGGCGGTCCGATCTTGGCGTCGGGTCATCACAGACGGCTTGAGAATGGGATGATTCGCGTTGCGGAAGTACAGTCGCTGGTAGCTAACCAACGCATTAGACATGAAGGCCACAAGGAACGGCAACGGAACGTACAAACGGGCACTCGGGTCCTTTCGAGGGTCGTAGCTGAATCGGATGAGGGTGTCCCGCCACGGGCCATCGTGGAACACATAGCAGACAAGGGGCAGCAGGGGTTTTGAACTGCAGTAGGACGTGAAGAGTCAGTGCGTAGGATATGGGTTGTTCTTACTTGAGGACATCACGCGCCTCGAGGGCGGAAAGCTGGTTGAATAATGCCCCACGAGTCCATACTGGCCGCGCAGAAAACACCTATAAATCAGGTTTGAATTCTAGGAAATGGATGAAGTCTCCGTGCCGCACCTCTTGCAATTTATTGTACAGAACATCATTGACTTGATTCCTCGCATCCTGAACATTCTGCGCCGGCTTGTCTGGGACCTATGACCCAACGTTAAAGGAGCAAATCACTAGGCATCTCAGCGCCGGCGAACCTGACGCTCCGAAAATGAGATGGAGAGGGGGCCGTATCCCTTCCAGCGCATTTTGTTGATGAGCCGCTTTTTCTCTTCGCCCGTTTCCTCATTCACGGTCGTCGACACCATGGACGCAGGATTAGGTTTGAAACTGGAATTGCATTAGCACGAGCATTTCAGCCCGCCGGAACGCGACAAACTTGTACGACTGTGGAAGGGTCTGTCGGCTGAACAGCGGAGGAGGGAAGAGACGGAGGTTGCTCCGCATCGGCTGGTCAGGATCGGGCTCTGGAAGGGGAATGCCGGTCAATTCAGGGTCGAGGTTCATGTCAATATCGGTCCCCTGCGACGAGGACGCGGTCGCCGGGACCATGTAATCCGCTTTTTCGGGCGGAATGACATATGTGCGGATGGCCTCCACTGGCACGAAATGAGAAATCGCACAGGCGGAGGGGTGAGGTCAGAGTCGTACCGTCCATACTGTCCATCGCAAGCCGCAGCTTCGTGACCGGGTCATTCATATCAGGTTGGTACTGGTAATCGGCCATGCCTGCGCCGCAAATTGAGCATCTGCGAGGCAACGACGTGCGACACAAGACGAACTTCGGAAGCGGACAGTCTTCGAGGTCGATCCCACGATTTCCGCCGTATATTCCCCTTGCAGCGCGCCGTCGTCTGCGTCCATGCGGTTTTTGCGCTTGCGCTTGACGACTTTGAGTACGAGGTTGTTCGTGGGCACGACATCTCCGGGGACGGGGTGTGCAAAGGGATTTCCGGGGCGCAGGCGGAGCTCAAGCGTCGCTTCGGTTTTGGCGGCGGAGCGCTTGAAGGCGCTGTCGAGCGCCGCTTGCCCGCCAAGATTTTGAACCGCGATAGGAACCGAGGTCGGACGCACGTAGCCAGGGTATTCGATGGAGTAGAAGGGAGTCGCAGGGATGGGGCGCTCGGGGGCGGGGATGCCAGGACTCGAGCTCGACGCCTGCCCTTCCATTTTATGGTGCGAGCGACTCACAAGGAAAACGCGGTCACGTGTAACTTCACGTTCACGAAATATTCAAGTCGTAGGGATTCAGTTCAACATACAAGGATATCGATACAGCTATCTAGGGTCCGTGAGGGGAGGTTGGTCAGATACAGTCCGAGTCAACTACGTGCTACATTTTCGAGGCTCAAAAGAAATTCAAAAGAAATTAGTAAGTAAGGTGTGTGAGGTGGGGATGTTGTTTTCGTTCAGTTTACGTCGAGAGGGAGAGTTTTTGACTCGGAAGCAGTCGTTCAGGATCGGCGAGGGTGTGCTTTAAACACGGGGACCCATTCACCAGCCTCGCCGCCTTTTATCAGGCCGACGAATACCACATCTTTAGCGCCATATCCAAGGACATCGAGCATCCTGATGCCCTCGTACGCGTTGGCGGAACCACGCGCGTACCGGTTATTGGCGATGCGCTCACGAAAAGACGCCTGAGCAATGGCTTGGGTCGCAGACTGCATTTGAGCAAATTGCTCGCGCGGGATAAAGGCATGGAGGTGCTCATGCAGGGACTGCACGATCAGCGAAACGGACAGGGAACCCAAGTTCTTCATTTCCAGCGAGGTGGTTTTGTCGGCAGAGAGTTTAATCTTGATGCTAGTTTGCCGCGGATAGAACGCATCTTCACTGAATGTATGCTGGTTGAGGTCTTGAGGCACGCTTATCATGTCTAAACTGAAGGGATATGAAGAGATAAGGAATGCTATTTTTTGGGAATGAAGGAGGGGATGGAGGTATGTAAGGGACTGAGATGAAGTATGGGAAGAACGGGAAGAATGGGCAGAACGAGAGGCATGATGAGAAGAAGAGGAGGAAATGGGGGAGGGCTGGTTGAGACGAGGAAGAGGCACGGGAGGCATGGAGGGAGCGAATTGTCCCACAGGAGGGTAGTACATGGAATGGCCAGCGGGCTCTGGGCAGTCGTCAGATGATACGGTAGCCAGGCAATCATGTACCCACTGCTAGTCCAGCCGCTGCCCGGGACTGGAGGCTCCGCGAATATGGGGGGCGTCACATGGGGTAAAGGGACACATTGCACCCAGGGTGCTGCTGTGGGCGCCGGTGGGTGCTGGTGGGACCACTGGAGCGGGGAGTGGCCGCGTTGAGAAAGCTTGGCGGAGACATAGCTCATTGGGGATGCAGTCGGGGTTGCTGATTGGGGGACGTGCATGTTCGGGTGAGAGTGAGAGTATTGGGTGGGAGTGGGTCGAGTCATATTTCGTGCGGGCTCTTATAGTGCTGGGATATCAACAATGCGTGACCGACTGGACCCACAACGTCGGTGTCGGGGCGGGCCACGAGGCGCCTTATCGGGCGCCTATCATCAGCTGACCCACCGTGGGAGCGCCAACTTTGATCAAATTAGGCGCCCCGGGCCCCCGACGCCCGCCGTTTGATCCCACGCGCGGGTCTCAGCCAATTACAGTCATCGGGTTTGCGTGACAATGGCCATCGTCGGGATTTTTGCTCGGGCCATCACAGAGAAGCGTTTCAACATGCGCACTAGGCTAGACTCGTAACCAGCCTACGTTGAGTAACAATAAGAGTCGTGATATGTAGAAGCCCTATACAATTTATTTGAGGTCAAACCGACCAAAATTGAAGGAGGAAAAAAAAATGTGCCCCGGGTTACTCGAACGTAGGGACTGGGAGAACTTAGTACGGAAAAGGACCATTAGAAATCAGCACGTGATAATAAAAACGACTTAGCCAAATTTCATCATTTCGTCTGGCCGACCTTGCTCAAACCTCAACCTCGCTCTCGCCTCCCGCGCACACATTCTGAAGAGTACAAAACCCTCTAATCATCCTCAAACTGCCGTTGCACGCTTAACATCGCGTAAAAACACGCTTTGGTCCTGTCTCTTACTGGATCTGCTATTTTGGCATGGTGGCCGCTTCAAAGCTCGCAGCACCCAAACCCTGGCTTCCAAGGTCCGGATCTATAAACCGGATGAAATAGACCTTGGATCCGTCTCGGACAGGGCTCAGTACCGGCTCGGCAAGACCCCCCACGAATTCCAGACGCGCTTCTTTTCCAATGTCATGCAGGGAAGAGATGTGGTCTTGGATATCGGGACCGGGAGTGGGAAGTCTTTGTGCTTCGATTTACCGGTGCTCCTGAACGAGAAAGACATTGTCTTGATCGTGAGTCCTCTCACGGCACTCATGCTCGAACAGGCAAGTACATTTTCCGACAACAATCAGACGGTCAAAGCTGACAGTTAATTTATCTAGGCTGTGGCCTCCCCACTGGAATCCATAGCAATCTGCCAGGAGACCATGTCGGCGGAGGGAAGAGATGCCATCTACAAGGTAAATCTCCGTTTGGACTCTTCTCCTGGTCTTCATTAACAGCGTACCCCTGAGTAGCGAGCCGCGGAAGGTACTGCACAGAGAATCTTTGTCTCACCAGAAGTTGCCGGCTCTTTGGAGTTTAGCAAGAAAGTGCTCGGCCAAGCCCGCTTTCAAGAACATCTCCGTCTCGTTGTCATCGATGAGGCTCACTGTGTGAGCCTGTGGGGAGGTAGTTTCCGATCCGAGTACGCGGAACTGGGGGTCCTTCGGGGACGTGTTCCGCCAACAACTGTGTTCGCAATCGCTTCTGCGACGCTTCCGGTGCACGTCCTCGATGATGTATGTGCCAAACTCAAGATCGGCAAGGACGCTGTCACCGTGTCCATGTCTAACGCCCGCCCAAATGTTGCTCTCTCGGTCAGGAAGATTGTGCACCCAGATGACACCAAAGCCGACCTTTGCTTCCTCATTCCCAATGGTGCCACGACAGCAGCCGAGATCCCAACCACGTTGGTATATTTCAATCAACGTATTGAAACTGAAGACGCCTGCGATCGCTTGCAATCTTGGGCAAGTGATGTCGGCATCGACAAGTCGGCAATCGCTTTTTACGGAGACCTTGAAAGCGATATTGAGGTTATCCCAGACTATCATGCAGGCCTTCTCTTGCACCATGCGCCGCAGTCTGGCTAGCCCTTCCGCAGAAAGGCCCTTGAGGTCGGCAATGGCTTTGCTGTACGACACAGTTAAGCCGGCGTGCGCTAATACATCAAATTGCCGTCGAGGGGTGCTGCACGCGAGGAAGTATGTACCCATAATTTCTTGAAACTCGTTGGCGCGTTCATTCTGTGCTTGAGCTAGCATGCAAAGCACGGTCACGAGCACCTATTACGGCGCGTGAGAAATGGAAGTACCGGATCGCGCGGACTTACGAGTTTGTTGTCCTGCCTTCCTACGTCGCTTGTCATCCCCATTAACATCAACAGTTCACATAAGTTTGGTGCGGCAATCGTGGCTTCCGCAATCATCTTCTCCAACGACCAAGTCTTCAAGCGGGAGGTGTATGTCTGTGCAGCATCTGGTCGTAGCAAATCCGCCAGCTTTTTTCCCTCGGCAGCGATGACAGGCAGACTAGTCTTCAGGGCCCATCTTTCGACGACATCCGGTCGCTTTGCATGCATGAGGTCCAGTAAGTCGCTACCGTGGTCACTGAGGAGGCGCGAGGCTTGTCTGGAGATCTCCCGATTTGTACTGGCAAAGAAATCCTCGAAGAATTGGTATGTGGAGGTGCAGCCGGCATTCCTGAGCGCTTCGAGACTCGCAAGGATGCGTACCTGTCGTTCTGCATCTGCCCGCTGTGCTGCCTCCTTCAAGTCATTCTCTGCCTTCTCTTTTGCTGCCTCCGCAAGTCTCTGCTGCATCAGCCGGCTCTCCTCGACAATCTCCTCCTGTGTCCGCTGCTGAGCTTCCTCATTCGCCATCTTTCTGCGCTTGGTCTTGATTGAGGTAGCCGGCCTCCCTCTCTTCTTTGGGGTCGGAAGAAACTCTGGATTGGGTCCCGATGACGGCTGCTCAGCGGGCTGCGGGGAAGGAGTCTCTCTGAGCGGAGTGGGCGGCCTTGGAGTCCTGGATCCAGTGCTAGACATCTCGGGTCGAGCCAGGAGCGCATCCAATGAAGTTCGGAGGATGGTACTCTGCTGAGAGAGTGTTGTGACGAGAGAGAAGGCCGTTAAAACTGCCCAGACGCGCATGTCGCGTCTCAATTAGTGGCGAGAGTATTTTCGTTTCTGTCTTAAATTTAGCGTGCTTTTCGTTCATTTGGGTGCAGGAGACATACACTGAATACTTTTGTGATCTTTTGGCCTCTTCAGATTGTGTCAGAGAGCCGCGCGAGTGAGGTCGGCCAAAAAAATCGTCGAAATTTGGCTAAGTCGTTTTTATTCATCACGTGCAATTTCTAATGGCCACTTTCCGTACTAAGTTCTCCCAGTCTCTATGTTCGAGTAACACCACGCGTATTTTTTTTTCTCCCTCAATTTTACTCCGATTCACTTAAAACAACTTGCGTACTACTCCTAGGATTTGTTACTCAACATAGAGCTGGTTCCGAGTCTAGCACTAGGCGCCCGCCATCCTGCAATAGGCCAAATTAAACAGCACTAGGCCACGGCGGACCTCGCCCAGAGTTTAGAATCAGTGTGTAAGAATACATGTGTCTACGGCCCCCGCGGCAGCTGTTTGACTAGTTTCATCACTTGGTCCAGGAATTCCTTCGAAAAAAAGGTTCATACATGTCACTAGCCCAGACAAAAGAGCGGCCACACCTTAGAGCCAATATCGATGCCCGAGTTCTTGAGCTCGGCCTGCACCTCCGAGTATGCTTCCCGGAATTTTTCATTGCTTGCTAGCTTCATGAGTTGGACTGGACCAGGCATTTGACCGGACGATAGTTTAACGCCTGGAAATTAATGTTCATGGAATAATCGCGCAGTCAGTGTTGGGCATGAAGCAGACCTGATTCCTCGAGAACCTTGCCAAATTTTACAATAGCGTTTATTGCTTCTGGCTTGTCTTTAAACATGCCCTCTACCGCCCGTTTGGTTTTTGCAAGTTCTGCCTGATCAATCGCGGGTGCGTCGGGAGCTGGGGGCGGCGGCTTGGCTCCGAAGCCAAACAAAGTTCGATGTGGAAGATGGACATGATATATAGCAAGAGGGCGAGCTCTCCGCAAGACAGAGGACGTGAAGATGCGTGCCGACATTTTTGGTGTGCACTCAGCGTCACGCGTGTAACCCTGTCACACCTCTTCATGGACGACGACTATTTCTCCATCGACGCGATTCTGGCTGAGAATCAGGTAGACGCGTCCCCTCTCCTCAGGAAATCGTGCATCTTTTACAAGGACGCGTAGAAAGTTGGATGTCGGTTCAAAGTCGACATCCCAGACATGGGCCATCTTGGGGGAGGGGGAGAACGCGATGCAAGCTTTCAGGTCCTTGACGCGTTCTTTCTGTTCTCATGGACGTGTTTCAGATTAACAGATCGAACACAATACAACTCCCGATATGGCTGGTGTATACTGTTGTCCTTTCGTACATGGCTTCCTCGTCTTTGAACAGTGTACTAATGCTGAATGAAGTGACTGGGCGGACATGATCATGCCTCCGGCATTTGGAAGCAAAGTTAGGAATGCACTCAAAGCGGAACCATGCAGCGTTCGCTTGTCCGCCCTTGTTGGGGCCGGCGGGTTGTGGTACGGATTTGGAAAAACTATAATGGAGATGTAAGGAAATGCAGCTTCTGCTCCTTCCTAAATGACGAATCTCAACAGGCTGGACAAGAAACAGGAGATGTCCGACTTGCTGACGACTGTGCGTTGCGAATACTGGTTTTATTATATCAATGACCTGTGTAGTCTAGACCTTCCGCAAACGTCTGGTGGAAGTGATTGACCAGGCGCAGCATTTTGCTGCCCTCGGCCCAGCGGGTGGCGTGGGGCCCACCGGCGACAACGCACAATCCTTCAGAGAAGGCCTGGATGCTACTGAGCGCGAATGTAAGCCATGTCGAACTAAAGGAGAGGTGACGTGCTGACTCTTGCAGTGTTCGCTCTAGCCCAGGAGGGCTCTAAACGGATGAAGCGCTGGTACGAGGAAAGCGACAAGGCGCGACGGTAGCCTTCAAAGGTCCTTCTTGGACTGGGCCTCTTCTGGCGGGATCGGTGTGTTTTTCAGTTCATTGACGAACCTGTTGTACCATAAAGCTGTAGTTTACAACACGGAAGCGAGGTGTACCATTTAACGCTAGCCCAGAGGGCGAGCTCGATTGCCATTAGTGCGAAGATATGGATGTTCCCGGAGGTGAGGAATGCGAGTGCGAGGAGGATTGCGAGAAGAGATGCGAATGCAACGTCGAGGACAAGGAGAAACTGCGGGTTGAGGGACGAGCCGGGTGTGAGGATGTCTGCGAAGACGGACATTGGAGTGGCTGTGCTTTACGCGCTGCGGTCACATGACGTTGTTTGAAACACGACCCTGCACCCAACCTTGTCTGCAACCCCCACCACGGCGTTAGGCCATGATACCAGCACCCGCACTCGCCCCCGGCCCCCACAGCAGGCGCTTCCCTCTCGCAACCACCGACACCAATGCTCCCGCACCCCATTCCCCGCCTCTCCCCCGCCAGAACAGCAAGACCACCCCCCCATCACCACCAAAGTTCATCTCAGACAAGCTCGGCAACCACCAGTTCCACAGAGTCGGATTCCTCGGCGAGGGTGGCTTCGCTCGCGTCTACGAAGTCAAGGACTCCAGCAACAAACGCTTCGCGTGCAAGGTCGTCACCTTGAGCTCCCTCAAGACCAAGAAGGCGAAAACAAAGGTCGTTCGCGTCTCTACAGCTCGCGCTCCTGCTGATCCACCTCTAGCTCTATGCAGAGATCAAAATACACCGTTCTCTCTCCCACCCTAACATCGTGAAATTTATAGACTGTTTCGACGGGGACGAGAACGTCTACATGACCCTTGAGCTCTGCCCCTCTGGGTCTTTGATGGACCTCTTACGTCGTCGCAAGCGCTTCACCGAACCTGAGGCACGGTTCTTTATGGTCCAGCTCATTGGCGCGTGCCACTACATGCACGGCCAGTCCGTCATCCACCGTGACCTCAAACTGGGCAATCTCTTCCTCGACGCCCACATGAACATCAAGGTCGGCGATTTTGGCCTAGCCGCTCTGATAGAGAGTCCGGGTGAACGGAAAAAGACCATCTGCGGAACTCCCAACTACATCGCTCCCGAGGTCCTCTTCGACACCGCCAGCGGTCATAGCTTCGAGGTTGATACTTGGAGCATCGGTGTCATCCTCTATACCCTCGTCGTCGGTCGGCCACCATTCCAGACTAAAGACGTCAAAGCAATTTATCAGTGAGTGCATTCGCATGTAAATGGATAGTTAACCTGAGTTTTTGGCAGACGAATCCGCAATAATGACTACGCGTTTCCTTCCCCACCACCAGCTAGCCCCTCGGTCCCATCTCGAAACCTCATCGGCGATATCCTCACTCCAGATCCACAATTGCGGCCCACGCTGCTCTCCATCGTGGGCCATGAATGGTTCACAATGGGCCCCGTTCCCCCCTACATCCCGACTAGTGCACACGACGCGCCATCCGAGTGGGGGCCCATTACCCGCGAACGCAGCGACATGAATCTCGCGAAGCTGAAGAGAAACGCTGGCCTGGATGGCCACGACGAGGCGACTGCTTCTGACAGCGGGGACCCCAAGACTGCGACGTCAACCATCGCACGCCAGGAATACGAGTTCCAGAAGGCTGTTCAGCCTGGGTCGCCGATCTCGGCGCTGTTGAGCTCCGCGAGACAGCCGCTAGTGAGGGGCGTAGGCAGCAGTCCGCTGGGCCAGTCTCACCAAAGTCGTCCTCCGATCCCAGGGTATTCCTCTGCAAATCCATCCGCTGGTTCGCGTGCCAGTGGCTCCTCTACCGACGGCCTGTACCGAAAGCTTCAGGCGGCTGGTGCCAAATCTCCCTTGCGCAACGCTGCCACGGCCCGCAGAGGTTTAAACAACATTATCGAAGAGGAAGGCGGGTTCGAAGGCAAGCCCCCAAAGGACAAGCGGAAATTAAAGAACAATGAGACGGAACTGGAGAGCCAGAAGGCACGTATCGTGGTGCAAATGGCTCCGGCAGAGGAGAAAGTCGAAGATCGAGTCAAGTATACTGCGGAGAGTATGAAAGGGCTTGCTAGGGCCAGTGTCAGAGAGCAAGAGAACCTGCCCCCACTTGGGGCTTCTCGAAAGACCAAAGGTATCGCCAAAGAACGTGAGTGTTCCACTTCGTGGTCATGTGCCCATTTCTCATCTCGATCAGTTATTCCACCTCCCATCGTCAAAGAGGGTGAGCTTTTAAGTTGCGCCTACTGCTATGCGACGTGGCTCACTGTCATTATTATAGCTCCATCCCCTTTTATCGCGACCGCCGAGACTCTCTCGACCGCATTTACTGCCTATTCCCGAGGACAATGTTTTCCGCAACAACCAGCCGAACATAGGCTTCCGGACGAACGCGTCTTCATTGTCTCCTGGGTGGATTATTGCAACAAATATGGAATGGGCTATGCCTTGACTGACGGGAGCGTTGGTGTGCACTTCAACGACAGCACAAGTCTGGTTTTGAGCTGCGACAAGATGTGAGTCCGAAACGCGCCTTTTTTCTTCCTTCGCTAATCGCGTCCTAGACATTTCGATTACATCACCCCTACCGCTGATGCTGCTGGTGCGACAGCCTTGAGCGCCCCAACAGCCCAATGCGCTTCCCATACTGTTACCACCTATCCTTCCGCGCTCAAGTCCAAAGTATACCTCCTCAAGCATTTCGAGAGATACATCATGGATCGGTTGTACGGCGAGTACCCTTACACGTACGAGGACTTGGACAGAAAGAATGGCATGGATTGGGTGGTTAAGTACTTGCGGATGAAACATGTCATCGTCTTTTTAATGAGCCATGGGGCTCTCCAGGCAAGTTCTTCCTCGACCATAGTTTGCTCCCCGGGTCCTTACTTTCGTTCACCAACAGTTCAACTTTTACGACCACTCCAAGATCATACTGTCCTCGCACGGATTAGTCGTGACCCACATCGATAAGAACTACAGCATGACCAAGTGGACGCTCCGGCAGATAGTAAAACTGGCGCTCAACGGGCAGGCTGGTATGGAGAGAGAGGAGGCTAAGCTCGTCCAGAAGCTTATGGAGAAGCTCAAGTACTGCAAGGAAGTGCTGACCAGCATCCAGGTTGCGAGTGGGAAGGAGAAGGACGGGGCTGGAGGTCTCGATGGAGGAGAGGGTCATGATTTAGCTCCGGACCCCGAGTTCCAGAATGAGCTTTTACGGAGGGGTTCCAAGGCGTCCCTTCGCTGAAGCTTGACCCGACGATGTCAGGTCGTTGGTATTTATATCCATGTGTCGCAAAAGGCGATTCTACAAGATCCATCCATCGCATTAGTTTTATTGTTTGTTACACCATACGTGTGCTTCAGGGCATCATTCCACATTTTACAATTCACATTCAGCCTGAACCCAGTTTTGGTCAATGTCTGGATGCAAGTACATACATATGTAAGAGTTCTCCTTCAACTAGATCCGACTATACGCATATTGTCAATGGATGTGGAATGATAGTCATACAGTGTATATGTAATGAAGAAATGGAACAATCATACAAGAAAGCTGAGAAAAAAAAACAGAAATAATCATACTGGAGGTCGTGGAGGGGTGCTAGTTCTCGTGTCTAGCCTTCGCATTTCCTTCTCTAGTTTGTCCACGCCAGAGGGACCACTGGGGGCCGTCGCTCCCCTAGCTCCATGCTTGTCGAACAAGTATGTCAAAAGATTCTTCTTCTCATCCGCCAGCCCATCCAAAAGCGCAAAGAGATGCGTCTCGTCTCTGAGTGCCAGCTGTGCAGATATTATGGCAGCGGCTGCCGATTCTCGAATGACAAGAGACGACTTGTCGTTCAGCGCCTGAGAGGTGCGTCAGTGCTAGTGTTGCAACAGACCAGAGAGGTACAGACAGATATCAAAGTGCCTCTGAGACGAGGCAGCTCCTCTTCGGCTATTTCGGCCGGAAGGCGCAAAATAAATTTGCCAAGAGCGATGAGGCCAAATGCATAGGATGAGGCCTTGACCTCCTCAGATGCGATTGGAGGATATGATTCTGTACTGAACGATCTCAAGCTAGCGTGCATCGTGGTCAGCCCATATACGGGCTCGATGCGAGTGGTTAAAGCGTCTCGGATGGTATTGGTGGCCTCCAGCACCTGAACGAGTGGTTAGTAGCTGTCTACCTGAAGAACGGAACATCACGAACATTATGGTGGCAGCAATATCGTATTCGCAGTAATAAAGAAAAGACATCAGCCTCCCGTCCCTCAAGGTAGATGGCTTGGTTTTCGAGCATCTCCCACAATACGATCAGCCCATATTCAAGTTCTTCTTCACTCTGAGCAGAAAGAAATAAGCTAAACACAAAAAGAGAGTGCCAAACTAACCTTGGCAGGCTGCAAGAATGAAAGTAGAGCATTGAACAGTCGCTCAAAGTTCTTGTTCTTGCCCCACATATCTGAATGTAAAGAAGGAAGAGAACGCGAAGGATTCATGAACGGAGAAGGGCTGGCGGGATAATCGGGACTGAGGGGTGAAGAAACTGACTCCGTGATAGGATTTTCGATTGCCAAGAGGGCCAGTTTCTGTAGGACACGGACATCTACATCATCATTTTCGAGCAGGGTGATATAGCTTTCCAGTTCTTGTATCCGATCAACATTGACCACAGCTTTGAGTGGCGTTCCCTGAGCAACCACTTAGGTACGGTTAAAAATCGTTCAAAGACATGTAAAAGATGTGACGCACAGTTTCTTCGCTTTAACCACCAACCAGTTTGATGTCGCTGGTCTTGCAGCACATCCATGAGGGAAGCAGAAGAATGGCCATTATATGCGGGACTATTCTTGAATTGCGCAGCTTGCCTCATGATCGATGTTGTCCTGTTCACTGGCGTAACAGGCGGCTTCGTTTGAATTTGTCTTATGGGTAGCGGCATAGGCTTGACTTTGACCTTCACGCCATTACCGTTAGTGCCTACTAGCAGCGAACTGGGGATCGTAGAGTGCTGCATGCTGTCATCGTCTGGATCGACGAGTTCTAGAAGTCTTTCAGCAGCGCTCTCAGCCTGCTCAGCTCGGGCTCTAAGAGCATCCTCGACCACGGGCTGCCCGGCTGTAGTTTCCAACGACCCTGATGACAACGCATTGGACGCCTCCGGCGAAAAGGAGTGGGCCTGTGAGTTGGATCTACGGGCAGCAGGCGATGCGTACTTCTCAAACGCAGCGGAAAACGACATGAGGTTCACGGAATGATCCATGCTTTCCGAGTCGCTATCGCTGCCCGGGATGGGAACAGTCTGGGCCAGTAATAAAGACTCATCGTCCATATGTGGCTGAGCGAAGAGAGTAGAGTTTCGGACATGAACAGGAACCGCCGCATTCCTAACAACACCATTGCGGGGTGTTGGAGATGCTCGACCGAACGAGGAAGATGTCGATGCAGGAAGCGCGGTCTTCTGCGCGTTGCGAATCGTAGAAGACCGGTTTGGATTGATGCCAGTCGAAGCCAAAGGGGATGAAGTTCGTCGGCGAAAAGCTGTTTGTTCAGATGGTGAAGGAGGAGTAGGAGGGGATCCAGACGCAGTTCGCGCGTGCGATGCCGTCACTGCCTCTGCACTGGTGGATCGAGTCATACTATTTGAAACTATCCGAGACTTCTGTGAAGGAGGAGAGGTGGACATGCGGAGGGGAGAAGAAGGGCGGGCGATAGAATTCCTGGGCGATGATAAACTCGGAGAACCGGCTCGCCTTACGGGGACTGCATGTGACGAAGCAGTCGCCTGGTGTCGAAGAGTAGGCGGTGCGGTGGCAATCGCTTTGGCTTTTGCGCGACTCGCAGCAATAGCAGCAGCGACGCTGCTCTTCTTGGCCGGTTTTGGAGTGGAAGGCAATACCGCTGCTGCAAGTTCTGGGTTAGGGCAGGCTTTCTCTAACTGCTTCCGAGCAACAGAGTCCAAGCCATCGAGTAGCGTAACTCCACGATCTCGCCATATGCCCTCGAAAACCCAGAAACAAATGCGGGCGTTGTCCCTAACAGCAGGGTTTGCATCCGCCAGTGCCCTTTTCAGCGATTTCTCCATAATTTCAAGTCCACCGGAAGCCTCGATCGCATGTTTAGATCGATGCCCGTGGAGCTCGAGATATTGCTTGAGGTGTGCGACTACAAAGGCGCGGGCCTGCACAGTTTTCTCTTGCAAGGTTTGCCACAACAGGGGCAGCAGAATACGGGGTGGAGTGGAGGTATGCTCTATGATAGCAGACACCGATGCCTGTGATTGCTGGGCGGTAAGTTTCTTGGTGAACCCAGCCATTCGGAGGAGATTAGTGAACAGAGTATCGCAATACGGGTCCAAGGACGTTCCAAGTACCACGGCCATTTCTGAGTAGAGCGAACAAGTGTTTATGGCCACGGTTGTTCGCAAGCTAGCGAGCTAGAGCGCTAATAAGCAGGTGGTTCAACGATTCAAGGTCTAAGCTTGCCGTTTTCAAAGACAATTGAATGAAATCTTTCAAATTCCCTATGAACGTCTCGGTGTATCGGAGATGTATCTCTCCTTTGAGCATTCCCCGAACCCGTTGAATAGCACGTTCCCGATCCGCCCAGTTATGTTCGTTTTCCTTGCCCTATGTGGTGTTGGGAGCAGTTCTCAGAAAGACAAAAAATATTGTCTACCTCGAATGGTTTATGCATTGCGGCAAACTCGGTTTCCAGATCTCGGCTTGAAGCGATCTTGAAGATTTTTTTTAGCGGAAGCAAATTAAATGAAATGCACCAACGTAGACCGGTCGGATATCCGTGCTATCGCTAGCTGATGGGGCAGCTCCGCTCGGTGATTCTAGTGGTGCAGCGCGACTTGGAGGCCGTGAAATGTTGGACTGCACGCTCGCCGTTCGTGAGAGGGCAGTGGTCGAACTCGCGGTGGGTCGCCGACCGGCAAGCGCTAGACTCGGAGGAACATAGTCTTTGGGCTTTATGGTGGTATCACCGTTTTCAGATCCTTCGCGACTCTGAGGGTTGCTCCCACTCGCACTGCCACCGGATCCGAGGAGCTTGGATAGTACAGCATCAACGATCGTCTTTCTGACATTTTTCTTCGTCATCTCTTTTTTCAGATCAGCTCGCGCAGCATCCGACACCCCGACTCCAG
Organism: Mycena latifolia; assembly: GCA_029289555.1. Lineage (NCBI taxonomy): Eukaryota > Fungi > Basidiomycota > Agaricomycetes > Agaricales > Mycenaceae > Mycena > Mycena latifolia. Next base: position 2,013 of record JARJLE010000568.1, on the reverse strand, counting down.
AGAATAGCTCGATTACAGATTGACGTGCACAATCGCGAACGTGTGCGTCGGTATCTTCCAGGGCATCGACGAGTTGGGAAAGATATGCTCGAATGGGGAATTGTTGGTGCGCGCGGCGAATATGGACAAGGGTAAGGATGGACTATGCATTGAAAACAATTAGCACGCATAACCCAGAGATCCACAATGCTCACTCGCCTGTTCCCGTACTTTCCAGACCTTGCTTGAAAATCCAATCTCTCGTAGGTTCCTCTCAAAGATCATGAGGGGCGTCTCGGGGCCTTTGGTGTCCCTTGATTTGGTCGACATGGTAGAGCTGGACACTCCGGAGCGGAAAGCCAGTCCCCCAAGAATTACAAGGGTTTCGCGAGCTTTGAGTTGAGCTCTCTCTTTGTCGCCTAAACGCTCAATAAGGCCTCCCGGTGGAAGAAACGCGACCAATACTTGGCGGAGCGTGGCCGTGTCAACGACTGACGAAGGAGTCAGTGAGCCGACGGAGGAGGTGGACTGGGAAAGGGCATTTTGGGATTGCCCATTTCCCAGGGCAGGCGCGATGAGGAGAGGAATAAGGGGGGGCAAGACGGATAGCGTGGCCGTCGTTAAGTGCTGGTTTGAAGTTCGTAAACATATTTTGAGGACCTGTATGAGGCCATCCGGGTCATTAATCTTTTCAAGCTTTAGTTCTCTGGCGTCGACTTGAACAAAACCCCGACAAACCTCGATACCAGACTCGAATTCAGCTTGGAGTTTGGAAAGCGCATCAACTTTCACATCAACATCTGCGAGGCGCCCTAAGTGACAGAGAGGCGGCGGGTAGAAAAGAGTGGCGAACCATTATTTTTGCATTGATTTATGAGGTTCTCGAGCCTAGTATCGTCCGAGTCCATCGTCAGTGCACGAGAGCAGACGAACCGAGCCCTTGTGATAGCTTTCTTGATTTTACGGCAAACAGAGGCCTACACAGCCACTACAGCGTATATTATTCGTTCAACGACGTCTCCGCTGGTCTGACTCCTCGATACTTCTTCTTCGCCCGCCTGTACAATCTCATATCTTTCCTACCATTCAGGCAAAGAACGCGCTGAATTTGGTGTGCCGTGGCATGCATCCTTTTCATCACCGCCTCGTCAGACTTCCGACACACAGGCCACAGTAATAGAAAGGTAAATTAAAGTAGCTCAGTCTCGACCCAGCGATTAGGGTCCATGGGCCGGCACTGGCTGGCGCACTTTGCATCGAATTTGCTTAAGTACATGTCCATGGTCAACATGGGAAATGAAACTGCATGCGCAAAATCGTCCCGGCTTGAAATCAGCTGGTTCTGCAGGTTTTCAAGTTGCCGTTGACAAGATGCGTTTCCCGACCAGTCCTTTTTACATTGTTTTTACACGTATAAATTTCCAGCACAGAATTCCAAGGACAGCGGAGGAGAACCGATTGTACTGGGATTACGATGGGACAACTGCATGGATGATCTTAGAAGAATTGAGAAGAACTCAGGAAGTTTGCTTGGCCACAAATAAAACCGTGTCCCAAGGATGTCCTCGAAGAGCACCTTTCGGTGTGCAGAAGTCAGAGCATGTGATTTTGATGTGATTTTATGGGAACTCTTGTGTACACTTGTGTACGTGTTGGACGCGTCTGTCTTGAACCACGATGACGGGTCTCGACGTTACCATGAGCTCGTCCCAGGATGTCGACTCTGCCATCAAGCAGTGGACGGTACACATTGAAGTCCGGCTTCAGCCGCGAGCCACAGCTCGATTCGAAACCATACGGGGTCGCGTCTTTGCCTGGGTCCACTCATTTGACCGTATAAATCTCTCCTCGACTCTGGAAGGGTGGGAAGACATACCGGAGCTCGCTTCATCCGTCGAACGAGTCATCGTGTCCGAATCGGCATGCCCGTCCCACTCTCTGCACATCTCCGAGATGTTACTCCAAGTTCATGTCTACCAGCCAGCCGATACAGACTCATTTGAGGAATTCACCAACAGTACCGGGACGCGGGAA
>JARJLE010000567.1:0-27236 GCA_029289555.1 Mycena latifolia | reverse complement strand
CCTATGCCACAATCCTATGCCTATGAATCCCCCTTCGTTGTTGCTGCCACACGGCTTCGTGAGCAATGAGCGAGCACTAGTGGGTCTTTTTCGCAGTCTTCCTTCCCATCCGGGACGGTTTGAAGCCGTTGGAGCGCGCACATGGAGGCGTGTCTTTCTTCCCGATTCGGGACGGCTTCATCGCTGATGTATGTCTTTCTTCCGATCCAGGAGACCTTATCGACAGGGCCCGTGCACAATGTCGAGCCATCCTCACACGCCATCCTCAGCCATGGTCAGCAACAATTGAACGCCTCGGAGATCTTCCGAGAGATCCTGCATGGCGAGCCATAAGGAGAACAATAATGGGCCGATCCAGGCTTCGTCGGACCTTATCGACGCTGCTTATGCTGGTATCCTATATCGACGCATTGGTATGAGGGCCCGTTCACAATCTCTATTGTTTTCACGCCATCCTCAGCTGACAATTGAACGCCTCGGAGATCTTCCAAGAGATCCTGCATAGCGAGCCCGACTTCGCAGCAGTAGTGGATCCTTTTAAACATCTCGGAGATCTTCCGAGAGATCCTGCATGGCGAGCCCTAGCGCGGAACAATAATCTGAGTAGGGGAGAACAATAATGGGCCGATCCAGGACGGCTTCGTCGGACCTTATATCGACGCTGCTTATGCTGGCAGCTTATGCTGGTATCTTATATCGACGCATTGGTATGAGGGTTCACAATGTCTATTGTTTTCACGCCATCCTCAGCTGACAATTGAACGCCTCGGAGATCCCGACTTCGCGGTACAGTAGTGGATCCTTTTAAACATCCCCTGAATCCCAACTTCTCAACATCCTGATTCCCTTGTACTATGCCCAGCCGGAGACCGTACGTGAGCCCTACCTCGAAAAAAGTTTGTGTTCATATGTCGGCTTCGTTGCGTGTGCTGACAAGTTGACAGAGTGTACTGAAGGATGTCACTGCTCGTCTCTACACCGCCCACCACGCCCCTGTCTTGGTCCCCGTGCAGGCCCGCTGTGCCTCCACCAACCCTCAAGATGCACGGTGCCCTTTCGTAGAGAACATTATGGGTTTCACCTCCCAACCCTACATCCACGACGTCAGCGTGTTGGTCCTACACCGAGGCGCTGATGGCCGTAGCGCCCTGTCGAGATTCCGGGTCTATTACAAACGCCACCGCCGCCTCCCGAAGAATTGGCGGCTCGGTCTCAAGGGTGACATCGTCATTATGCGGGTCGCAGCCAAATGCCACTCTTCTGTCGTCAATCTGCGCGGCTCGGATGTCAAGCTCGCGGACTTCGTGATTGCAAAGTAAGTTAAATTGCTCATTATAGAGAAATCCCTGAACGTCCGCGCACAGGCTCGCGGGAAAGGTGCGAGACTTTCAGGAGACGCGGAAGGCCGTGCGTCCTGAGTGCTTCATTATGCCGAACATGAAGAAAGTTCGAGAGCGCCGCACCTGATATCAATGTACATAAACTGCTTATTAATATAAAAACGATTGTCCGTACAAGTACTAGAGTAGGCCCCAGGCCCGTGGTGTTAAGACTGGTACACCATGACGACTGGGAAAAAAGTAATAAGTACAATGAACAGTACAATGAATAATAACTAAAATAAAAGACAAGAACGTCGGGAAGTTGAACGAAGTTGAGCAAAGCGTCGGACACTTTAACTGGTGTACATGACGACTGGAAACAAGAAACAAAACAATAACCAAAACAAAAGACAAGACAAGGAACGTCGGGAAGGTGCTGATAACGAAGGTCAATAAATACGTGCAAGAGCCATGTCCGCATGCCCTGCAATCGACCGCTCCATCTTCTCCATCTTCTGTTATACGTTCAGTTCAGACCGCTCCTCACCTAGCAGTGTAGGCATTCGTCATGGACGAGGATCATGATATGGCAGAGACGAGGCCCCCTGGCGTAAGCGACTGGCTAACGAACGAGGAAGTCTTGACTGAGTCTTCGCCAGCGCCGAAACGGAAGCGCCGAGCCCGACGCCATGGCCCTGAAACGCATGGCAGTTCCCGGACCCGACCGTCAGGCTTACGACAAAGTGATCCGCCAACCACCACTTTATGCTCATCTAATCTTCGACCACAGATGATAAGGATGAACGTGGCGGGGAAAGCTCGCATCGAACAGCTTGAATATGAATTGGCGGCCGCAAAGGCCCTGGCGGATAAGCAGGCCGAGATGACTCGTCTCCTCCAGGAGGAGTACACCACGCTGGCAGAAGAGTTTCATGAGTGCCAAGTCCACGAGAATCAGCTGGAAGGCCAGTTCATGAACGACCAGTTTGCACTAAGCGGCGCGGCAAGTAATTCCAGTATCTCCATCGAAGGCTGCTCACGCTTCCGTTAGAGAGCGGCCTACGAGCGCACTGCAGCGACCATGGTAGAAAGCCAGAACCAGCTCATGACCCAGAATCGGGCCATCGAGAGGCTGACCCGAGACGTGGTATGTTCTTGTGGTGGGATGGCTGGCGAAAGGACTGAACATCCTGGATTTAGGTGGACCGCACAAACGAGAACCTGGAATTGAGAGCTCGGATTCGAGCTCCCTCGGGCCCATCCTCTCATACTCCGCGCAAAGGGCGGGCCGCCAAGTTCCCAGTACTCCGGAACGTCAGTGCCACGGTGCAGATTCCTCTCGAATCCAGCACCTCTTCCCGACCCACCCGCGCTTTCCTCTGCGAGACCCCAGGACGCATCACCTTGCACGGCGGAAGAGACGACTTACAAGGCGCTCCAGAGCTTGACCGCAAAGTCGAAGGTGACGGTCAAGCTCAAGAAACAGTTGACGAAGCGCAAATCCAATGCCGAGCCTGTTGCACCGGACGATGAGAACTACTGGAACGTACGTGAAAGGAGCGCATTGCCGCACAGATACTGACACACTGTCCCAGCGCGAATTGCGCGAGAAGACATACAAGGTGTTCCGTGAAAACAAGCAATTCGACTTCATGAGTCACGCCCCAGTGTCCCCAGAAGAAATGAAGGCTTCTATCATCCCCAAGGAAAATGACTGGCGCTGGGACTTCTCTGAAGGGTATCGTCATTCCAGATGGAACAATGCCATCATCGTCAGAATCGTTGACATGACCCTTGCGGATCAAGTCAAGGAGATGGCTGCCTCTGTCGACCCCAAATGGCTGGAGAAACAGGTCCAGGGACAGATGATCAGGGCGCACGAAGAGTGGGCGCGTCTTAAGCCGAGAGCACTGCCTGGCGGTGGATTGGAGACAGCGGAGCAGGCCATTGCCCGTGCGGTGGCTTACCTGGCGAAGCGGAACGACAGCCACAAGAGCACGTCGGCCAAGACCCGAGTATGTGTTCATAGACGAAGTCGCATGCGAAACTGACGACGCCCCCAGAAGTTCGAGACTCGCTTATTGACAATCACCGTCACCATCGAGATCAAGGTCAGGGAGAGTGCTCTGGATCTGGGGACCTGGCGGAGGCTTCTGAAGGCGCTGGAGTACCTCCAGTCTGCTGGGATGTCGTCCGAGGAGGAGGACGAGGTGGAATATGAAGGAAAGCCGATGAAGATTTTCAAGGTTAAGGTGTGCATGTGGCGCGCACCAGAGATCGCTGATTATATGCGATTCATCGACAAGCAGACGGAAGGTTTCGATACCCAGCACCGTGGCCCGACCAAGGTGGTCAGGAAGCCTACTAATGGCATTGGGCGATCTCCAGCTCCCAAAGGTCTCCCCGAGTGCCTCTACAACACCGAATGGCTGAAGGAATTAAACCAGTTTGAAGTTGAAGCCCTGGAGGTCTCGGAGGAGGCATTCGCGCTGCTCGTTGCGGCGACAAGCAGGATGGTCTAGGAAGGCGCTTTCACGAAGTGACTCGGACAAAGTCTATAGTAGCAAACATGTGGATAGCACGCAGAAACACGATTTGTGCTTACATTGGCCATCGACGATGTCGAATAACACGTTCAAGACGGGAGCGGCTGAACGGGACGATGTATGCGCTTCAGGCATCGCGCGTTCGCATCGCCAGCGTTGAGAAGGTGTTTGTTGGGCGCCATCGACGATGTCGAATAACACCGATGTTCAAGACGGGAACGGGACAATGTATGCGCTTCAGGCATCGCGCGTTCGCATCGCCAGCGTTGAAGAAAATGTTGAGAAGGCGTTTATTGGGCGACCTGCACCCAAGAAACACAGAGTTTTGACGAGAGAACGGAGTGACGGCACGGGACGATGTCTGCGCTTCGGGTATCGCGCGTTCGCGTCAGCGTTGCAGAAAGTGTACTTGAGAAGGTGTTTGTTGGGCGACCTGCACCCAAGAAACACAGAGTTTTGACGAGAGAACGGAGTGACGGCACGGGACGATGTCTGCGCTTCGGGTATCGCGCGTTCGCGTCAGCGTTGCAGAAAGTGTACTTGAGAAGGCGTTTGTTGGGCGACCTGCACCCAAGAAAAGGAAGAACAAAGTGACGACACGTGACGATGAATGGAACCGAGGGTCACGAGACCGAGACCCTCCGTTTTGCAGTTACCCATCCAAGGTCAACGGTTTCCAGGTGTAAATCGCCTGGTAATCGCGTACCTCCTCTCAAGCATCATTGCGCGTTTGAAAGGCGATTCTCGGGTGTAAATCCCCCGACAATCGTCTGGGCAATTGTGAATCTGCTTTCAAGCAAAAGCTTCGCGCGTTTGCATAGCCCTCGATTCCCGGGGGTAAATCCCCCGGAAATTCTGGTACATTGCTTTTGGTTATCGAGGAGGCATTACTTTTACTCATCGGGGAGGAGTTACACCCGTCCAGACCCGCTTTGTGCTCTCTTGTGTCTGCTGCCACTGTGAAACGCCGCGCCTGCGGTAAGGCAAACGTTCATATCCCGTTGCTGTAAGCTAACTCTACCCAGACGTCCCTTCAGATGTCTGTATCCGCTGCCCGCACCATGATTGATGCACCCTGTGTGCTGGTATGTGTTTCGTCTGTGCTTGTCTCGATGAAAATTAACACTTGGCCGTTGTCCAGCCTGAAGGGCCTCTTTACGGGCACTACTCAGACAAAGGCCAGCTGTACACCGTGCACAGTGGCTCTCCCCATATCGTCCTCAACACCCCCAGCCCTGAGGAAGCTCGAGCCATCGATTCAAGCACCATGATTCCCCTTTTCCGCCAGCCACGGTATCTTTCCCCCCACTATCCATATTTGCTTTTCATTCCGAAGAATTACGCTTGGCGCGACGAGTTGTTCAAAACTTTTAGCCATCCTCGTCACAAGCTGCCAATTGTCAGTGACCGGGAACATTTTTACCTTCATCCGGATATCGCTGGAAATTGGCTGGAATTAGAGAACTGCCTCCGTGCTCTGGGGAAGGAAATGCTTGAGTTGGCGCCCCAAGGCTGGTTGCCCCGGATTGTATACCGTTTTTTCTTCCCCGCCCGCTTCAAGTTCCTGCAAAAGTTCCGAAGCGAGAAAACGGCGCGCTTCGCTGCATGGCACTCAATAGACAACTTCCTGCCCCTTCTCGGCTACGTGTCGATGGGGATTTGGTGCATGCAGTGTTGGGAGAGCGCAGAGCTTGCTCGAGGTGCCGACCCTCCAGATTGGCGGTTCATGGTCACGGACAGGACCAAAGTCCATCCGACGTTCCTTGACTATGTCGAGAAATCAGTCGTCGGCAATTGGAACGAGGAACGGGTCGGAGCATTCTATCGTATTCAAGCTCCCGAGGATGTTCACGGTGACGAGCGCGAGCAGCGTCGCGAAATCGAATGGTTACTGGCAACGATTCTCCACAGTAACTTTCCCATTCCCATATATCTTTCCTGGGGGAGACTACCTAGACAAATGAGCTCATCCAATGTCCCCGTGGCATTTCAGGAGTTCGTACCCGACACCAATGAACTGAAATACCTTGCGTCATTGCCTGGGCAGGTGGTATTCAGCCGATGGGCTGTCGACAAGGAATCATTGAAATGGTATCAAGACCGCTCCACGCCGGCGTCGACGCCTATCGCGCCTGCTGCTCCCTCCCCCCCCCTCCCTCCAGACAACGAGCCGTCACCTTCGCACCAAGACTCCTCCCCAGCGGCTGTTGCGCCTGCTCCCTTCCCCCCCCTTCCTGCACACAGCAAGCAAAGGAAAAACGAGACCATCCAAGGCTTCTTCATTCGGCGAAGGGAGGCAAACATGAAAAAGATAGCAAAAGAAAGCCCCACTGACCGGCAGCGACGCACGCAGCGCACAGACCACGCGAAACGGGGTGAGGCCCCGTCAAAAGCCCTCATTTTTGTCTGGGAGGAACAGGATGGGCACTACATCCGCCAACCCGGAGGTCGAGGCAACTACAACGAGCTCTGGCGTGAATACCCAGGTCCACAGCGTCGGTTTGATCCAATTTCCAATGAATGGGATCTTTGCGAGCTCTTCGAGGATAACGACCCAGTCTTTGGGGAAAGTTATGCTGTCCCTTCTTATGACGACGACGACGACGACGACGAAATTCAGCATCCGACCTTTCCCCAAAACATCGACATGGCATCACTGCTATCTCGGGAGGATGACCACAGGGAAGTACAGAAGCCGCCCCCTTACGCCCACGACCTCGAAATGGCGTCAATTGATGACGTGCCGGAGGACCTTGGCCCAGACTTTAGGGAATCCGACGTACCAAAGCGCAACCTCATCGAAGCTTCGAGGAGGTGCGTAAACCTAGTGTACCTTAAGTTCGGCCTTGCTCCTCCCCGAACGGAGAAGCCCGAGTACAAGTTGAGCGGTGGAGATCTCTTGGGCACACTCGAGAGGCGGTTTGGGTTTGTGATGCCACCATCTCCCGAAAAGTTTGTCGCTCGCGATCCGCCTCAAGTACGTTTAAACTCACAGCTCCTGGCCAATGTTGTCGGCATGACAGATATCGGCGGCCAATTGGCCTCAGAGAAAGGCCTGGCTAACATACTGGATATCTTCTTCGGACAGTGCATTGAGGCACGTTCCCTCAATGATATCGACAGGGCCCTCCTGGACTATCATCGGCCTTCGTCTCCCCGAGTGCCTTCGCCTTTCGAAATTCGGCGGGAGTATCTCAAGAGCATGCGCAACCCGTCACAGGAGGGTTGTTACTACTATGTGCTTCGCCAAATCGGCAGGGGGCTCGGAAGCGAGGCTCTCTTGATCCCACGAGCGACAGACTTTATAGAGGTCCTCCGTCAGCAGTGGGGTCCAGAAATCAAGGACGTTGTAGGACACTTTCTGGCTCGGGGTATTCCATTTTGGCTTGCTTATGTGAGCGCCGAAATCATACCGGCGCGAGAGATGCCAGCTCCGTTGACTCATCGTCCCAAGGGCTTCAAGGTCGATATAAGCTCGGGTTTAGGATTTCGCTCCGAGAATTACAAGTTTGACGTGCACGACTACAACGCCTACACTACTCAGCGCGATCTCCAGCTCCTCCATACTCCGCGCGGTCGCATTGCGTTGCAATACGGCGGGGTAATAGGGCGGCTGGCAAGGTCAGAAGTTTCAGACGAAGATTTCTTCCGCGGGTACAGCGATGACATCTACGATGTCGGTGATTGCTTGTGGGATGGAACATCACCCTATGCGTATTGGCACGACAGGCTTTCCACCCATGAAATCGATCTTCTTTGTGGCGTTTATCATGTCGGGACTGGTATGTACCATTGATTTCACTCGTTTCAGGCTGACTGATTTGTTGATTCAGGCCAAAAGAAGAAAGGGAAGGCAAGGCAAGGTATGTATCGTCTGCTTGGCGCGTCTTTTCCTGACGAACATACGGATTTAGGGCACGGACAGGGCGAATCAGAACAAATTTGTACTGACCAGACCGGTATCGTCTCATGGTGGCCTAAACCAAGTGCGTGGGCGCGCGGAAGTCTCGATGGGGCGTGGTGGACGCCACAGTGTGAAGAGTTCTTTCAAAAACGTCTGAGCCACTTCGAGAAAGGTGTTTACATTCTACCACACCAAAGTGAGTGGAGGCACAACCTTAAATTCAAGAAGGACGTCAAGAAGTGTTGGGACGGTTACGAGAGGGTTGCTGTCAGCATGGTCCAAGGTTTTGTGGACATGGGCGCAATTGCTCAGACGGTCTCAGCACACCCCTCATGTCAATGATGTCTCCGCCCCTTCATTCTGTTGTTCCTCGCGTGCATATCATGTATATTAAGCATACCTGTACTAGTACTGAAATTGCGGGTAACGATTTTTTTGCGTGTGAGGTGTGAGCGAGCAATGCTGAACGTAGTCTAAAGGATGGAGATTTTGATTATAAACTGATTCGTAAACGTGACACAAGGTCACAGAATGTGACATCCGACTATGTCCTGACCACCAACTGGTCAACGAGTGTAAATCGCTCGTTGCCGGTGCAGCTCGCCAAGGCTACGCACTCGATGGAGCAGATAGTAGCGGCCATCGACATTGGCGGTCTGGGTCGCCTCCAAGTAACGCCTTTGCCCCCCCCGAGTGTAAATCGCTCGGCGTGGGTCTCACGCGGTTCTCAAGCGCCGAAACCTATCCCGGTGCTCTCCCCAACCACTGCTAGTCGTGCACTCGTCGGCGCCACCAACATTCCCCTCAAGCTCATGACCCTGTTTGACTTTGTCCCTCCCCGAGTGTAAATCGGGTCTCAAGCACTTCTCGAGCGCCGAAACCTATCCCGTCTCCCCGCGTCCGTACTGAGGAGCCAGATATTGTGCAAGGTAAGTTTTAATGGCCCGATCTCGGCACATTTTGACCCTCCTCCTGTCCAGCTGTATCAATTTCGATCAGAGCAGCCCATGGCTCTCGGGGCAGCGTATAACACTTATTTTAAGCTTTCGGTAAGTCCCCTCGAGATCCCGCCCGCTACAAACCAAGCTGATGCTTAGACTTTCATTTTGGCGCGCCTTGTCATAATTTCGAGATTTTTCCGCGACGCCACGCCGTCAATCGACGCCCGACAATGATCAAATCGCTCTCCGCGTCCTTCCTGAGCCGCCCGAGATTGCCTGCCTGAGGCAAGTTTATTATGGCCCGATTTCGGCGCATTTTGACCACACTCCCATCCAGCAGCCGAAGGCTCTCGGGGGCATAAAACCTATCTTAAGCTTTTGGTAAGTCCCCTCAAGCTCCCACCCCCTACAGCTCACGCTTATGCTTGGATTTTCAGTTTTGTGGGCCTTCGCATAATATTCAACATTTTCTTATCATCAAGTCCGCGCAGACAATGCTTTCAGGCGCCAGAAATTGCGCGAGGTAGATTTTTTCATAACCTGATTTCGGCGCATTTTGACCATCCCATCCATCCAGCTCTATCAATTTTGATCAGAGCAGCCCAACGAAAATCTATCTTACGGCCTTCAGGAAGACCAAGTCTTAGCGGGTGGGAATCCGAAGCCAGCTGAGGGACAAGTTTTGGACGCGGGGACGGCGGGACGGGCGGCGATCCATCCCCGGAACTCGCCGTGATTTGTCGATGCGCCATCACGATGCCAGATGCGCCATCACTTTGAATAAATGCCTTACATAACTCGGAATCGGCGGCGACCAATCTACGTTTAGATTGCTACTACTGGTACACTACTCGCTCAGCTTCAGAGCTCGATACTGGAGCGCAGTATGAAAACAGGACGGGAAGAAAAGGAAGAAAAAAAACCTTACAGATTGTATACGCCGCCAGCGTCTTCCACGACCGACTTCACCAACGCCTTGAATTCAGCGAGCGACGGGAAGACCGACAGCGAGTAGAACTCGCGATGCTTCACTTTGCAGCCTCCGCAGCGCTCGGGGACGAGGGCGGCACCGCGGGCCTTGAGCTTGAGGTGAAACAGGCGCTCTGGGGACGTTCGATGGGGCAGACGACAGCGAGCAGAAACACTTACCTGCGAACAGGCGGTACGGCACAGTGCAGTACGCCCAAAAGAGAACTGCGTGCTGGGTCCGCTCGCACACCGCATACTGGGGAATGCGCATGTCGACGTCGCGCGAGCTCCCGCCCTTGATTTCGAGATCGGCGGTGTCGAGTACGTTGGGGGGCAGTCGCCCTTCATCCACAGAAGCGACGAGGCTGGGCTGGAACCGGACGCAGAAGTACAAGTCCCCAGGGCCCTCCTGTTGGTAGGCCGTCGGTCCCAGGCCGAGAAGAGCGCGATATTGGGCTTCGGGGGGGAGGCGGCGACTAGAAAGGCCATGAGTGGGCTAAGGGAACGTCGGGGAGGGCAGACGGCGCACATGCGAGTGAGATCGGACATGGCTGGAGGGTGGTGGTGGTGGTGATGGACGACGATGAAGATCGAAATGAGTAGCGCTGAGTTTGGGCAAGTACAGAACGACAAAGCGGGCGACGAGCGCTCGTCGAATCCTGCTGGAAGTGATCCCGGTCAAGTCGCCTCGCCCGTCCTCAGCGGTGCGACCGCCCTGCCGGCCAGCGCCTCTTCTCCCGCCCAACTCCAGCCAAACCTGGACATCAGCCCCCGCAGCCGCCCATAACGATCTTCTCCATGCTCGTGCGTCCATCCCGCTCCTCCAACTTCTCCGTGCCCTGACAGTGAGCTCAGCTCGAGGACCCTCTCGCGGGCCCCGTTTACCGCCCCGTCCGCCCGCTCCCGCGCGGGCGCTTCCATGAGGACTGCGTGGCAGGGACTCTCGCTACAGCAAACCCCTTGCACGTCCGCGTTGATCCCACCCCGCGGTCCCCGCGCATGGTGCGTCCCATCTCCTCCGCCCGAATCACACATTTCTGACGATACGCCTAGCGTCCTCCAGAGCCAATGCCAGTGGCACGTTCAATCCATTCTCTATCTGACAATGTGCTTATTCTTTTTGCAGCTACGCTATCTAGCGCCAGCTCATCCACTCATCGACGCGTGCATCCACGAGCTCCTCCAGCGCGCACACGAGCTCGTCGTCAAGCCGTTCGAGCTCCTCCAGCGTCTGCACCCCCACTGTCTCTCGTCTTCGGCTCGCTCAAGCTCGACAGCCTCATCCTCGAGCACTGCGCGTTCCTCGAGCACCCGCGTGTCCTCGAGCACCACGCGTTCCTCCAGTACCCCCGTGTCCTCGAGCACGCACGCCAGCTCATCGCGATCTCCTCAAGCGCGCACTCCACCAGCGCTGCGTCCTCCAGACTGCGCAAGCACTGGTGCGCGACACGATCGCGGGGCGCGTCCCTGCAGAACGTTTATGAGACGACGCAGCTGTACGCGGCGGGTGCGCTGTGCGTCGCGTGCCTCGGGCTGCAGTGCGTCGGGTTCAACAAGGCGATGTACGGCGCGGTGTGCAGAGCAGGCGGTGAAGTGTGCGCTCGCGGGCAAGTGGACGGGCACGCCGCCGCCGCGTCGCTAGGGTGGAAATCCAGGCGCAAGTTATCTTCAATGGTACTCTACTCTGTCCATAATATAATTTGTTTCTTGAATGAGTACAATAATATGGTAGACGCGACGGTTTGACGATTTGAGACCTCCCTCAGTGACGATGATCGTCACCGAGCTAACGATGAGCTGCCGCTCCCCTGCCGCTCATCTGACGATGATCCGCGGATGAATTTCGGTGGAGCCGAAACTTGTACTTTCGGCTTTCCTTTCGGCTGAGTCGAAATGAGAACCAGAACCAGTTGTTTCGGTGATGCCGAAACGGAAGCCGATTTCATGGGTTTCAGATGTCGTATCGGCACATCTGAAATCAGAAAAATCGGCTTCCGTTTCGGCGGCACTGATGTGTTGCGTTTCGCCGCGTATTCCGGCACAGCCTACACGCAAGCCGATTCGTCGCGTATCAGCTGGTCCGAAACGTATCACGAATTTCCCCATTTCCGACTTGATTTCGGCTCAATCGATTCCAAAAGTTTCAGCTCTCATTTCTGCACAACCGATTCGTAGAGTTTCGGATTAATTATCGAAACTAACATCGGGCTGACCGAAATTTCGCTAATTCCGGTGTGAGTATCCGAGGGATATAAAGAGAAGGCCGGTTCAGTACTAGTGTCATGTTGACTCCGAGACGGCGTCGATCCGGATCGTCCGGGACCGAGTAACCGGTAGCCCAACGGTAGCCACCCAGGAGATCCTGCAAGAAGCTGGGTATCCGACAGAGAGAAAGTACCAGAATTGAATATTTGCGCTCCAGTTCTTGTTTGTGTAGGCCAGAACACCCAGGAGGAGAATCCGACACGGAGGTCGGAGGCAAGAGAGTCACCCTCACGGCACGTGAGCGTTATCAACCCTTGTCTTCCTCCTCGCGGACTACTTGGCCTCATACCGCGCGACAGGCCGCCCACCGCCACCGTGTCCACCCACCGCCACCGTGTCCACCCACCGCCGCCGTTTCCATCGTATCCGACCGACCCCGCGCGCCGCCCAGCGCCTGCCCCCGCTCTTCGTCCCGACGCCGTTCCCCGCCCAAGGCGGCACCACCCCACCGGACCCTCGCCATTCGGTGGCGCCCCCTCCGCCTCGGCGCCCTCGCTCCTCTTCGGCGGCCCCACAACCTCCGCGGGCTCGGCGTCCGGCACGCCCGCTGCAAGCACAAGTGCCGCGACAATCAACGCGCGCCCGAGGGCGAGCAATTCGCGAGCATCGCGGCCGCGCCGGAGTATGCACATTTCAGCCAGGGCGTGCGTTCGCGATCGCTGCGCTTTGACCTTCTGAATTCGTGCTGACACGGGAAACTCGGGACTGCGGTTCTACGCCTGCGCCCCTATCGATTCCCGCGGCGCAGCCGGGTGCGCTCCCGCGGGACGCGTCTGGCGACCAGTTTGTCAGCATCTCCGCGCGCCCCGAGTTAGCCGGCCACAGCGTCGAGGTGCGTCTTTGTATCCATGTCTACGCTCTCGACCTAACCGACTTCCTTTTTTTCTTTCTTTGTCGCGCGTTCAAGTTGCCGTTGCTCTACCTTTGTCTGTGCGCTCGCTCCTGCATTGTCCTTGCGCCCACCAGGAACTCCGCCTCTCCTTCCTCCGCCCCGGCGCGGAGCTCACCTCCGCGTAGATCTTCGCCAGCGGGCCGACGCCCGCGAACTCGCGCGTGCCTGTGCCCGGGGGTATGATCTAGCTCGGCCAGCCCAATCCGCTGGGGCCAACGGTCAACGCATTTGCACCGCAAGCGCCGACCTGTTTGGTGCGCCCCATGCTGCGCAGGTGTTCTCCTTCGGCGGCGCACCCGCACATGGATAATCGAGTGTGTTCGGCGCACCACCGCAGGAGCCCGCCACCGTACAACAAGCGACCTCGCGTCTCAATCTCCCCCGAATCTCTCCGCATTTTCTTCCTGGTCTCGTTGCTTTGGTTCCTATTTCGCATCGCACCCCTGGCTGGGTCTCATTCGATTACGCGGCCTTCAAGCACGATTGCGACCCGGTTATTATGCCTTCCCTCTGGACTAGGGTCTGCGACTCGGAGCTCCTCTCCCTCAGAATCCCTGGTTCGCGCGGACAAGAATTGAGGTACGCGCTCGCTAACCTTTCTCTGTGGCAGTTCATGAACTCGCCGCGCCCACCTGTTTGACTCCCAGTTTTGTGAGTTTTCACTCACTTGATTCCCCTTCGCGATCCGATTTTTTCTCTTGGTCCAAGGCTCCCGCGCCTGTGCTGTAGGGTTAGTACCCTCGTCGCCTTCGCGGATCAGCCTGGTTGCACGTGCCGAGTAAACAAAATAACATGGCGTGTCTTCAATTTCTTTTATTCCTGCACTGCATGTTTCTTGTATATTTTATTCTCGAACTTATTCTACCCACTCACAGACTGTCCAATTCCATCTGCAGCTGCACCACCAAGATCATTTGCAATGCATTGCCAAGTTTCGATATTCCCATTCTGTTGGAGATCATGTGCTTTAGCGTTGGAACACGGTCAGGCTCGGATTATGATACTCCCAGCATTTTTAGTATCTCATCGCATATTCTCACCACCTTCTCGACTGCTGTATTCCAGGTACCTCGTAGCAATTCCAATGCTAATGTCAGTTTCGATGCCGTTGCTCACTCGGATCGCACCAGGGATCAATTTCGAAGTGGCTTGGGCACCCACATCCGGCACTGAGCGGGGCAGCATATATCTCCCTGTCCGTCTTTTCACATCTCCCAATGTTCAATGAGCTGAGAAGCTGACTTGGCTGATGGGTTTACAACGGACATTTTACGTACGCTATGTATGTTCACACATTTTGCTTACAGGCTCCGGTGTCCCATGAGAACGGGAGCAGCCATCCCATTTATAGAATATTCTACATTTTTCCATTATACCACCACCATCCCAATACACCCACTTCGACTCTGAGCTCCTGTGCACACCGAATTTCACAACACATTGAGCTAAGTTTTTTCTTGATCTTTTCGCTCTGACAGTTCTACTTTTAGAGCCTTTCTCGTGGTTGCGCGAGGGAGGCATCGGCTGCACGACTCAGTGCCACCACCGGCACGACCCTGACTCAGTCCCCGTGAGGACCAGTCTTTTCTTCTTCAGAGGCACCGAGCTTCATCACTTCGCCGAGATGACCGAGGGCCATCGAATCGACGATTTGGGGCATACAGCGCAGTACCGGGGGCTGGTAAGAGGGTGTACAGCTTGTAATACACTAGGCCACCCTCAAATGGGCAAGAGTTCCCTGAAATCCCCCGCACAGGCCATGCTAGGCAAGTAATGGCCTTGAAACCGCTTAACCGTTCAGTTTCCATTTATTTACTGTTTGCAGGCGACCAATTATGGCACCTCTCTTTGGTGAATCGTTTACCCCGTGCGACTTAATGGACTATCTTTAAACGTCCGTTCGCAATCATCGGACGAGATCATGGGCCGACGGTATTTGTCGTGGTCAGATGCCCTTCATCGATCCTGTCGCGCTCTGCGAGAAACAGGGCAGAAAGTCTCCCGATTCGAGTTACATCATCTGCCTTGATATTCAACTATCGGGCCGAACCGAACCACTGTTGATGTACATACTTTGTTCTCTCTCTGGAGTTTGACTGGTCAACCCCTTTGTCTTCTCCTGCGTTTTCATTCATGGCCCTTTCCAGGATTATTCTACTGAGAAGCCCGGTTTCTCGAGGGCGCTTCTTGAGAAGCCGGGTTTCTGGAGAACTCCTTGTGATGGCGGCCCTGCCGAGCTTATGCCGACACCGGATTTGCACCGTTATCTGGGGGTTTCTCAACAGTTGGAGTTCAATCCTTGTGGCAGCTCTCAGGGAATCAATCCTGTCTTGGGTCAGACCTCTTCAGCACCACGTGTAGCGTCCGAAATGCTGTTGATAAGAACACTGATATTTGATTGCCAACAACTCTCAGCGGATAATCTAAAATCATTCACTGGAATCTCTATTCCAGCTGCGGAGCCATGCAGTTTTACCCTACGGCCCACGCAATTGTTTTGAATCTCAATATCTGTTGGTGGCCGAAGATGTTCGGAAATTGTGCAATCATTGATAGTGATAACATATGGTTGAGGATAGGTTTAATCTAGAGAGAGCCATTGCTTACCTTCATTAAATTGAGCGCAGTTGATGACGGGGCAGGCTTACATGTCGGTGCATCCACAGTTGGCCCAGGGACCGTGTGCGTGGTTCTTACTCAGCTTGCACCCTACTGGTACACTGCACTTTGCCTGTGGTGCCCCCGTCAGGGTTTTTTTACATGGGACCCAAGTTGCAATTGCCTACCAGCGGGAGTGTCTGGTAACGCCAACGATGGCCGCAAGTATACGTGCGACGGCGGTAGATTTGCATACACATGGTATTCCGGTGCGTAGTGTTCGTTGGGTAGGGTGGAAGATGAGGTGGTAAGAGTCTGGGGATCGATTGTATGAGAGCCTTCGTGGATTAACCAGCATCTTTTATACGCTCTCTCGTCCGGCGAGACCATCCAACCCGGTGCGAGCGGTTGTACTGTGGAGATTAGATGCTGTAGGGGCTATAGTGCAAAGCATTCCGTGGGCCGAATCTCCCGGCTCTGAAAACAAGGATACGAGCGCACCACCCGTGTTGTGTTGAAGTCTATTGCATGAATACATCTGATACCCGCTCGCTGAATTGAGTGGCTCGGATTGGACGCCCAGTGGGCGAGATGATTCCACTATCGCAGAAAGTCAAAGTCTACGAGGCCAGGAAACCGTCGTGGAACATTGGATGACGAATTCCGTTATAGTTGGACTGCGGAGGTTCAGGATCGGATCCAGCTCCCCCCTGTTCAACGACCGACAACTGTGGCCACCAGTGGGCGTTGGCCACACTAGCAAGAAAATGCCGAGGATATAGACCAAACCCTGATCTCCGGAGCTTCTCTCTCGTAGGTTAGACATCCTTGGCGTTCTCGGACCAGCTCAGAACCCCCATAGATGTCGGGGCGCGCGTCGATTCCTACCCCGGACACGCCGCCAGGGGGGCCTTATATGGCCAGCCCGGCCGTGCCATCCGACGTTGTCCCCCGCCTGGACAGAGCCTTCATTCACAACCAGTACCAACTTTCGCACGGGTCAAGTGCCCGTTCCCGCCGTGCGTATCATATGCAAGAGCCCTGTCTCCATGATACGGGGGGTCAGTTCTGAAACCAACGTCGCGCCGAGCTCCTCCCTCCCCGCTTCTGCGCCCGCAAGCGCCAGAGTGCAGTGCTGGGGCGCCGATTGATTGGGGCGTAGGTGAGGAAGTATGGATTCCACAGCCCGAAGTGACATTCACCGCCGGGCGTAGTCTCAGAGAGCCGGGCTCGCCGCCAAAGCGCGCGTCGTAACATCTGGAAGCTCATCCGTGTCGAAAGCAGATATAGACTGTAATCCATCACCCAATCATTGTCGCACCAATCGAACGAACCCCCTACATGAATAATTCGGCGGTTCTTGAAATAGTATCTGGACGTCCCAGGGGTGCAACGCTCAGCGACAAGCCCTGGACCTTGAAGCGCCACGGATTAGGTGTGCGTGTGAGACCTTCTCAGCAATGCCGTACGAACTCGTCCAAGGCTTGCAATACATGCAACGTAACCTCGCCCAAGCTCGGGGTGGCAGCCCTCGTTGAATCTTCACCGCTACCAGGGAAGACGGGCCGAGCCGACGATGTCCCTGATCGGCGTGCAGGAGAGATGAGCCCGGTTAGGTGTGCATCAATGCAGTCAAGCGCTTTCCAACGTTGGGCACAAAGATGGTAGATAAGCATAACATGGCTGCAAAGTAATTACATTGCTGGAGGGAACATAATTCGTGTGCAGATGCTGAGGAAGGGGGGAAGCCATAGATTTGTGCGCCTCAGGTGTCTGTAGGCGTAATGTGGGTCCAGGACGCGATCCGCGCGCCACTACAACAAATCAGAGCGCGATACATCAGGCATGAGTTCTAATGTCAGGAGGCAGACATCGACATTATATGCCTCCGAAATTCTGCAATACAGTAAAAGCCACCAGCTAATTGGATCAGGCGAAAGTGCTTACCTCAAACCAATCATGATAACCATCAACGGGGCGGAGCTTAGTATGAATGAGCACGTGTCATGCAGCACAAATTTGAAGAAACGCGCACCAGATTCATGGAAGACAAGCGGGGGAAATATTGGTCCAGGTTGTCAGCGCTCGGTCCGCCCCTGATAGAATCCATTTCCATCTCCAGCGTCGGCAGCGGGTCGAGTGGGAGGGATGTCAGAGCGGCTTCGAGCTGCCCACAGCACTCTTCGTCGAGGGAACTGCTGTGGAGTACGATCTTCCGGACGCGAGATGGCGGCGCGATCGTCGAAAGTGTGTCGACCGCCCTTTCCATTCTGGTCCGCGTTATTCCGCCCATGCGAAGGAGCACGAGGTTTGGCAAGGCGGCGAGGTCCAAACCGGGGTCGCTGGCCTATGCATTTGCATATCAGTCTGTCTATTCCGTGTGCATGAGCAGTTACATACCCGCAGACTAAAGTTGAGGACCTCAATCGTCCGAAGAGCGGGGGCGAATATCTGCAGCCCGACAATCTCTTCGTACTCTTCACGTGGGGACATCGACAAAACCTTCAGGCGCGAGAGATTGAACGGACACAAATCGTGCCCGAACCAATTGTAGAGATATGTTATAGACCGGATGTTGAGTGATTCCAGCATGATGGCGGTGCAAGGACGGTCGGGAACGGGTCGCACAGGATCAAGTGAGTCATCGAAGCAGAATAGGTCGACGTGTCGGATAGAGGGACAGCAGTATTCCCACATCTGAAGAAAGCTCGATGGTTCGGTGAAATTAGCCACCAGTTTCACGCGGGTGAGAGTCGGCAGCCTGAATAGCTGTCGAACTGCGACCCCCATAACGAGCTGCACAGAGGTTGGATGCCGAATACACGCATATTCCAAATGAGTAAAAGCAAACTCGCATATTTCTGAGAATGTTTCGGTCGAGAGCGCCTGCGAGTCGAGACGAAGTTGGCGGATGTGACGGATGAAGCGCGGGGAGCTGCGCAAGATCTGCCGAAGTCGAGTCCATCGGCGCCGAGATGACGTTGGCCTTATGCAAAGCACACTAAAAAGGTGGACCTGGGCCGCATACGTCCAAGAACGAGCAACCAAAGCACACGCCTTCAGGGCGGAGGGCGAGTCATGGAGGAATTCGATGCAGTGGTCCGCTAGCTCAGGGATAAGCAGAGGATTGGGTTTGCCCTCGAGTCCGATGGGCCGCTGTGAATCAGCCATAAGTGTCTTGGGCCTTGTGGTGGGAGGATGGAGCCGGGGCTCGGGAGAGACAAATCGGAATGTCACGTGGTTTTGTTTGGCGTGATGACAAATGCCGGAGGAACCGCGTCCTTTGGCGAAATGCCGCACCACATGCCACCTTCGTTTCTTGACTTTTAACTAGAGTGTATTAGATTTGGTTTAAAACGGTGTTTTTTTTTGAACGAGATGTGCTCCGTATTTTTTGAGAATAGAGCCCCACATCGGTCTATTTTTGGCAGCCTCATTCGATACAGTCCATCTGCGGCCTCCCGTGGCCTTCAGTCGCTTGGAAAAGGCGAGGGAAGCACGAGGGATGTAGGAAGATGTGTTCCATTGAAAAATGGAGGCTGAGGTGGAGGGAGTGCTTGTGCACTGCCATTGCATCCGGAGGTAGTCTGTGGAGCAAAATCATTTTTTGAGAAAGCGTTCGAAGTAACCGATGAAAGTCGTTTTAAACCAAATCTAGATACTTTAGTATCCTAGGTTCTTCAGTACGTGATTTTTTTTTGTAGAAGGTTCTACATAGAACATCTCCGTAATAGGCAGTGGTGATGGCGTGATCCCTGATTTTGTTTTGTGTTGTGGAATATGGGGAGGAAATAAACCAATAAGGCTCCAACTATTTGGTTTTTGTTTGAAGATCTGGCGAAATCAAACGGAAACGATATCTAAACAGTTTAAAAATCGTTTTTTAAAACCGTTTAAAATGGTATTTTTGGTGGACATTTCAACCATCCTTATAAACCACATTTTGCGATCCGAACTGAGCCAGGATGAAACTGAGAGGGGCCGTATGTGACAGAACATTGTAGAGGACATCTAGAAACCCATTCTGTACTGTGCTGCACTCTGGGACACATTTGACCCAGGGTATGCCCGGTAGGGCCATTTCCTTGGAATTTTTACAGCTCTTTGCAGAACTTAGAGCACGGACGATTTCTCCCTCTTTTTGGGCACTTTTTCAATAGTTTTGACCAGGACGGCTGCCCTACCCTCAATTCCTGTCTGTTCCCTCTGTCCATAGGCTCAATCGATTCGCATTCCAAATGCGCAGCGAACCACACCCTCAGCTTTTCTACCTCCCCTCGAGAACTGCATTCGGAGAGGCAAAATAAGTTTTATCTGGTCACTTTTGAGCATTTTTGGGCAGGACAGCTGCCCTGCCCTCAATCCTTTGCCATTTTGCTCAGTCATAGGGTCAGTCTGTTCGTGTTGAAAATGCGCAGTGCACCGCCGACTCGGCTTTTCAACCTCGTCCCCAACACCCTTTCCTGACAAAGGAAATCAGTCTGACAGGGCAATATTTGATCTTTCGTCCACAGAACGGCTGCTACGGCCTCATATTTTAACCAATTGTTGTGTCCATAGGCTGAATCTCTTCACTTTACAAATGTGCAGAGCAAGGTGTCCTCAGATTCTTCGATTGGTCCCACAGCGCCCTCCCAGTACAGGAGTTCATTCGTAAGAGAATATTCATGCAGGACAGCTGTGAGGGTCTTTTAGGGTGCCTGCAAACCATGGTTTTTTTGATATGTTGCATGTTGATCCATTGCACTGGTTGAAGCTTTGAAATTTTTGACTGAAAAAACTGGTGAAAAATGTTTTAAATTTTACACAAGTTTTTTGCCAAAAATGCAGGTGAAAAACTCAAGAGTTTTTCAGCAGTTTTCCATTTTATTTTGAAAATTTCACCTAAAGCTGAGAAACTTTTGAAAATGATTCAAGTTTTTCACCTACATTTTTGGCAAAAAACCTCTGTAAAACTCAAAACATTTTTCACCAATCTTTTCACTCAAAACTTGAAATCTTCAACCAGTGTTGACTAGCGAATTGTATGCACATATTGATATAATGCACCCTGGGCCGGCGACAGGGGGGATACATTACAGTTGTTGTGTTATTTCGGCGCTGGCCTGTGAGCTCAGAGACATTTTGAGTCGGCTAGGGGGTTTACACGGACGCAGAATGCTAAATAATACTGATCAACTTACATACTAGGGAATCAAAATAGAAGAGAAACAATACAGGGAAACAATGAATGACCTGACCCCGAGTCGAACGGGGGACCTTCTGCAGAAATGCAGAAATAATCTACTATGAGATGCAGTTGCACTAGCCATCGTGCGTTCAGGTCCTCCTGTGGGTGGGTACAACTTGAGTTAAGTGATCTTGGGTGGGTTGTTGGTCTGTGCATATCAAACTAAAGCCACACTCCCGAGGTTCGAGTGTAGTTGATTTTTTTTTTTTTTTGAGAAGGAGTGCAGTTGGAGGAAGTAGGGACGACGGAGAGCAAGCATACAGACACAAGGGGAAGAAAATGGGATCAGGATCACTGGCCGCAGAAACCAGTTGACAAAAGACGATGACACAAAATCGGACGAAGAAGACGACGACCTGACCCCGAGTCAAACGGGGATCACCTGCAGAAAGGTCTCGGCCAGGTAATATATATGCAGACGCACGGCGTTGTGCTACGAGGTCTTTTCTGGATGGATGTACCTCGAGGTTTGAGGTATTGCGAGAGGTGCACTGCGACTTGGGATATCCAGTAAGGAGTGCTTGAGTTTTTTAGATGGTCCTCTTGTCGAACGAGCGGTGAGTAGCGGATGCAGCCAAAAAGAATTGTGATGGATGATTCCCGCAGCGCAAACCCGCCGACGAGCCTAGAGAGAGAGAAAAAAGTGGACGACGAAAGAATGACCTGACCCCGAGTCGAACGGGGATCCTCTGCAGATGAGCTCTAGGCCAAGAAATATATGCAGACGCACGGCATCGTGCTACCAGGTCTTTCCTTTCATGCACCTCGAGGTTTGAGGTATTTCTTTTATTTGACAGTCCTCTTGTCGCACGAGGGCAGCTAAAAGAGAAAAATTGTGGTGGGTTAATGCCGCGGTGCAAATTAGCTGATGAGTCCAGAGAAAAATGACCTGAATCCCGCGGGAATGACCTGACCCCGAGTCGAACGGGGATCCTCTGCAGAAAGTTGACTCCACTGACTCCACAATCCTTACTGAATGCAGACGCACTGACATTGTGCTACCAGGTCTTTCCTGGGTACATGTGCCTCAGGCCTTGCAGTAAATTATTGTGTGTGATGGCCGGCCGAAAGTTTGGACTGGGAACTTGCCGGAGGGAGGAGATTCAGAGGCGTGAGTTATTTCGGCGTTGATCTGTGAACAAAAACGGTGTTATGATTCACCGAGGGGCTCGGGCCGCGAGGGAGAAATCAGAGGACTTGCTGGCTTGGTGGAGGCACAAAATGGCTATGGATATCGCCGCCGGAATAGACAAGCCAGTCGATCGGAGATGAGAAAAAGCAAAAAGCAAAAAGCTTGTGACGAACAAGGTATGACCTGACCCCGAGCCTCCTACATAAACCTTTGTCAAGAGGAATAACTGAATGCAGATACACTAACCATTGTGCAATCAGGTCTTCCTATGGGTGCAGCATACAACTTAAGTTGAATGATCTTGCGTGGCTTGCTGCTCTGTAAGATTAAAGTCATACCGAGGTCCGCGTGCACCATTAATTAATTGAGAAGTCGTGCTGTTGGAGGCAGGAGGAACGACGGGGCCTGGCTTGCCGCGCAAGCGTACAAACACAAGGGGGGAAACCGGAATCGGGATTGTTGGCAGGAAAAACCAGTTGACTAGGGCCAAGAAAAAAAAAGATGTGCGAAGATATTGGAATGACCTGACCCCGAGTCGAACGGGGATCTTCTGCATAAATCTATTTCCCAGTTATTACTGAATGCAGACGCACTGACATTGTGCTACCAGGTCCTTCCTGGGAACCAGCACCTCGAGGTTGAGGTATTGCGAGAGGTGCTCACTCGGGATATCCAGTAAGTAAGAGGGCTTGAATTTTTTTATTAGCCGGGCCTCATGTCGCACGAGTACAGCCAAAAAAGAAAAATTGTGGTGGGTGATTCCCGCGGAGCAAACTAGCCGATGAGCCTAGAGAGAGAGGAAAAATGGATGATGAAAGAATGGAATGACCTGACCCCGAGTCGAACGGGGATCTTCTGCATAAACCTATTTTCTTGGAAAAAAAACTGCATGCAGATGCACTAACCGTTGTGCGATCAGGTCTTTCATTGGGTGCAGGAAACTTGAGCTGAGTCACCTTGCGGGGCTTGTTGCCGGGTAAATTGAAATCCACGGGATCCGAGTGCACTATTAATTAATTAAATTTGCTTGAGAAGTCGCAGGAGGAACGGGGCCTAGCTGGCCAAGCAAGCGTACAAGCAGACGGGGGGAAACAAGATCTGCAGAATGGCGGGAGAAACCAGCCGATGAGGGCCAAGGAAAAAAAAAAGAAAAAGTGTGACAGAAATGGAATGACCTGACCCCGAGTCGAACGGGGATCTTCTGCATAAACATACTTCTGAATAATAACTACAACCGCATGCAGATACACTAACCATTGTGTGATCAGGTCTTCTTGTGGGTGTATACAGCTTGACCTAAGTGATCTTGCGTGGCTTGCTGCTCTGCAAGATTAAAGTCATACCGAGGTCCGAGTGCACCATTAATTAATTAATTAAATTTGCTTGAGAAGTCGTGCTGTTGGAGGCAGGAGGAACGACGGGGCTTGGCTTGCCAAGTAAGCAAGCGTACAGACGCAAGGGGGAAAACAAGATCTGCAGAATGGCGGGATAAACCAGCCGATGAGGACCAAGAGAAAAAAAAATTGTAAGAGAATACAGGAATGACCTGACCCCGAGTCGAACGGGGATCTTCTGCATAGACACATTCCTATGGGAATATTGAATGTAGACACACTAACCGTTGTACGATCAGGTCTTTATTGGGCACAGGAAACTTGAGCTAAGTGACTTTGCCATTGCGTGGTTTTCTGCCTTTGGATATTTAAAGCCACGATCCGGAGGTCCGAGTGCATGATCGATTTAATTCGTTTAAAAATTTATGCTGTTGGAGGCAGACGAACGACCGAGCCTTGCCGGCGCAATAAGTATACAGGAAACAAGAAAATTAGACTCACGATTGTTGGTGGCAAAAAACAGCCGATGACGTAAAAGAAGGCGAAGAAAAAACGAGACCACAGCGGAATGACCTGACCCCGAGTCGAACAGGGATCTTCTGCAGAACAGCATATCACTCGGCATACGATAGGCAGACGCACTAACCGCTGTGCTATCAGGCCATTATTATGCTCACTTGCCAAGCGACCAAGGAGAAACTGACGCGGTGGCGAGCAGCAGTGGGAGGGGATCCGAGTCGGGGTGCACCGGTAGATCTGCAGAGCCCGTGAATTCGTCGGAAGTCGACCCTAGCATGGAGTATCCGAGGAAGCTAAGGAGAAGTAAGGCCAGTTCAGTACTAGTGTCATATTGACTCCGAGACCGAATCGATCGTCCGGGACCGAGTAACCAAGTTTGAGACGATTGTCACCATAGCCGGGAAACTCTGCAAGTAGGTGGGTACCCGACAGAGAGAAAGTCCCAGAATTGGATATTTGCGCTCCAGTTCTTGTCTGAGTAGGCCAGAACACTCAGGACGAGAATCCGACACGGAGGTCGGAGAGGCAAGTGGCATATGTCAAAATAGGTCCGATCCCAGTGCGGACGGATTTGGCCTGAAAAAAACCCAAATGTCTCATCACCATGCGGACGGGAACGGCCAAAAAAGGTCCCCATGCCTCATCACAGAGAGCGACGGAAACAGCATTTGGTGTCTGATGTACGATCCATTTGGCGGACAGATTCGCCGAAATCTGTAAAATTTCCCGGATTTCTGATGTCCACCGCAGACCCGAGAGAAAAAATTCGCCGAGGGAGCCTCGCCTCAGCCCGACCAGGCCAAAACATAGGCTCTCGCGCTGAAATGTCCGATCCGTTATGCGGACGAAAAGGCTCAGAAAACATGTTCGCTGATCCCAGTGCGGACGGATGTGGGTCAAAAAGACGCGTACGGAAACGGCCAAAATCGTGAAAATTGGATCGGACCTATTTTGACATATGCCACTTGCCTGGTCGGAGGCAAGAGAAAGTCACGGTCACGGCACGTGAGCGTAACCAACCCTTCTTCCCCTCCTCGTCGATGGCGTTCTCGAATACGGTGGCAAGCAGCGGCGAGACACGCATGAGCCTACCGGCATCCTGTCTCACAGGCCCTCAATCCCAATCCTTTGAGGTTCGTAGCCTTTTCCCCGGCCTGAAGAGTGCCACTGACTCGTTTGCTGCAGGAGGTACGCATCGCGGACTACCTGGCCTCGTACCGCGCGACAGGCCGCCCTCCGCCGCCGTGTCCACTCTGCCCGACCGACCCTGCCGCGCGCGCCGCCCAGCGGCTCCCCCCGCTCTTCGTCCCGACGCCGTTCCCCGCCAAGCCAGCGGCCCCGCACCATCCGCATTCGGCGGCGGGCCCTCCGCCTCGGCGCCCTCACTGCTCTTCGGCGGTGCGGCGCCGACGGCGAGCACGGCATTCGGCACGCTCGCAGCTGGCCCGAGCAGCGCCGCGATGATCACGGACCCCGTAAGGCTACCCCTCGCGCAGGCCTTCACGGCGCCGATCCGGGCGCCCGAGGGTGAGCACTTCGCGAGCATCGCGTCCGCGCCGGAGTATGCGCATTTCAGGCACGCCGTGCGTCTGCTCCGTTTTGCTCTTTGAGTTTGTGCTTACACGTACACGGTGCGCCAGGAGCTGCGGCTGTATGTCTACGCGCGCGGGGCACGGCATCCGCCGCCGGGAACGCCGCTCTTCGCCTTCGTCCCTGCCCCCGCGCGCGCACCCGCGCCGCAGCCGGGCGCTCTCCCGCAGGACGCCTCCGGCCCACAGCAAGCAGGAGGGGCGAGGCCGACGTTCTCGTTCGGCCCGGCCCGGCATTCTCGTTCGACACGGCCCCGGCGTTCTCGTTCGATGCGGCCCCGACATTCTCATTCGGCGCGGGGGGGACGGGGTTCTCGTTTGGGGGGCGGAAGGGGGTTTAGGCTCGATGAGGGTTGTAGAGCGGGGCTACGTTTAGCGGTGGCGAGAAGGGAGAAGGGCGAAGGGGGAAGGGAGATGTGTTATCTCGCGGACTTCCTGGTCTCATACCGCGCGACAGGCCGCCCGCCGCCACCGTGCCCGCCGCGCGCGCCGCTCAGCACCTCCTTTTTCTTCGTCTCCGCGCCCTTCCCCGTCCTCGGTAACCCGCCCACCCCCAAACTCGGCAACGCCTCCCCGGCGTCGGCGCGTGGCACCATTCTACCGCCGGACGCCTCTCTCAACTTGTATACCCCACGCCCATGCGTTGCCGCAATCTTCACTTCCCACTGCGCCACCCGGCGAATCTTTCTCCCTGGACCATGGTTTCATACGCACCAGATCGCGACCTGTCGCTTTCAGGGCGTGCAACCGTTCATCGGCGATTTTGACGCAAATCCCAGCACCACCCGGTCTTGCTTTCGGCCGGCGATTCGAATTCTCGGTATTAAATTTCCACATCCCTTAGCTCTTTCTACCTCGTCTAGAGAACGAGCGAGGAATCCCGGGTGCTTCTCTATTTCATGCCTACGACACTCACTCCATATCTTCCCCGCCATTTCCCTACTGTGTCGACACATGTGCGAGTCATGGTTACTGGATTTAATGCTCAGATATTCATTGCCCTTCCGCCACCACCGAAAACCCTCGTACACGACTCCACTCTTCGCCCGAGGCACCGTCTTATGGGGGTATTTGCGGGATTTCATGTTCGAAGAGCGAACGCTGGGGCACCTCGTGTCTCAATCTCCCCGAATCTCGCTTTGGTTCCTGTTTCGCATCGCACCCCTGGCTGGGTCTCATTCGATTACGCGGCCTTCAAGCACGATTGCGACCCGGTTATTATGCCTTGCCTCTGGACTAGGGTCTGCGACTCGGAGCTCCTCTCCCCCAAAATCCCTGGTTCGCGCGGACAAGAATTGAGGTACGCGCTCGCTAATCCTTGCTCTGTGGCAGTCCATGAACTCGCCACGCCCACCTGTCTGACTCCCAGTTTTGTGTGAGTTTTCACTCATTTGATTCCCCTTCGCGATCCTCATTTTTTCACTTTGGTCCAAGGCTCCCGCGCCTGTGCTGTAGGAGTCCGTAGCTCCGGTGCGGTTTCTACAATCGGTTCTGTATCTCAGTATCGTAGATCGCCACCCTCTCAGGAGTTTCGCGCCGTCCCGTTTTGCATTCGTCTTCCTGCCAACTTTCCGAGCGCGAGGGCCGTTCGGAGATAAGAAATGATGTTCACAAGCCGGCATCTTGATAAAAAACCTCCCACGGCTTTGATCGCTGCCCCGCATACAGGGCAGGTCGTATTCCAGCCCAATGGTCCCATAAGCAGGATTCTACAATGCAACACCTTCTGTCATGTAAGTGGCCGACTACCTAGTATAAGCAGGTCGGGCAGTCACACGGGGAGTCGCGCTGAGCAAAGATATATAACGCAGAAGACGGGGGTACAAATGCGTGGGGGATAAAAGCTAGCGTACGTCTGAGTGATATAAAAGCAAGATATGAGCCATCGAAAGTCCGTAGTGACAGAGACAGAAAGGGGAGGATGCGTGACAGGCTCCATTTCAACACCTAGCTTGGCCGGGACGGCAGTCGCAGATAATATCCTTAAAACAGTCA
>JARJLE010000566.1:0-27270 GCA_029289555.1 Mycena latifolia | reverse complement strand
TGTGGTATGAAGGCGTAGTCGCCTACCGCCACGAACCCAGGACCAGCTTTCAAAGGCAGGCCCGCGAACGTCCCACTGAGAATATACCACTTCAGCCGATGTCTTCTACCCAGGACAGTGGAGCGGCAAGAACCCATTTCCCTAGTGTCTTATGTGCTCACAATTTTACGCAGCGTCGTGACGATACCTCTGGAACCCGCGCCGACTTTCGAAGTATATCCTTTCCTTACATCGTGCTATCTATCATTTATTGCTATGCCAGGTCTCCCCGCTCGTTTGGCGGAGTGGCAATTCTTTAGTCCCGTGTCTGCTGTTGGTCGCAATAAGTTACCGGGAGGTAAGCACATTCCACTCGTTGGATGATGATTGGCATTAATTGTTAATTGAATGGTCAGGGCTATACGGGCGACTTGACAAGAACGGCTACTTCCCAACAACGGTGACCAATATGCATCCTACTGCGAAGCAGAGCAAAGTCCTACACCCGGATGTACGTTCTCCATGGTCTGTTCCCACTCTTCCCAAATCTTCCTCATTTTACGCTAGTGCCTCCGGATGGTAACTGTGCGCGAACTCGCTAGGTCGCAAGGATTTCCAGACTGGTTCGTCTTCGTCTCAATTAACAACAACGTGGTCACGGTATTCGCCTTCCTCGAAGGTTGCTGATGTGTATCTGACGGTACCTTCTAGCTTCATCGCCAGATAGGAAACGCCGTGCCTTGGCAAGTTTCTCAGGCGCTGGGACGGGAGCTTCGGATAGCGGTGTTCAAGAAGTGGAAGGAAAATAAGTTATCTGCCGTCGCCGCGGCTGCCACAACGAAGGCGTTGGAACGGGTTGAGGCCGGCTGTTCGCAGCGCGGCGATCTTGGCCAGGTACGCATGTGATGGCCGCCACACGCTTGTACAAGCGACATCGGACAGGCCACTACCTCGCGCATCGGAGTTGGGCCGATTGCCTCTGGCGTAAATTTCCAAGTACAGTATTATAGCGAGTAGTTATAGTCCGAGCAAGTACACATTCAGTAGCCTCTGCAACGCGAATTTCCAGTCAAATACACGCCTAGCGGCTCGCCTGGACAGTCTGGCATTTTGCTTGGGCTCGTTGCCACGTCGGCAGAAGGAAAAAGTGTATCAGAAAGATCATATAACTTTGTTCGAGCATTGACACTACACACCTCTTATGGAACTTGCACCTTCCCTCACTGTATCCCGTACCTCCTCTTCCGCGTCCACATCGTCTGGCACACACGTCGCTGAGCACGAACGTACGCCCTCTGAAACCACACTCATTTCTTCCATTTACTCCATGTACACCCGTTCCGAGGCCCCTCCGAAGGAACACATCCCAACCGTCAGCCTCACTCTCCCGGACTCTTACCGCAACTCTTTCTTCAAGCCAAACGGTTATGCAGACTCGGATTTGGCATACTATGACCCGGACCTCCCTCCGAAACCGCCTCCGACACGCACAATCGACTTGACAAAGGCAGGAGTGGTAGTAAACGGTCCACCGCGGACTTCGAGCCTCCGACCGGTGTCCTATACTACGACCTCGTCCTCGTCCATGCGTAAATGTGCCCCCCGTAGAGGATCGCAGAGCTTCCACCGGCCATACCCATTCTCCATCGTTCCCCTCCTCCTCGCACCAATCTTCAAGGCACAGCTCGCCTCGACCTGATTCTCTTCTCGGATTACCTCCACTCCCCGCATCGGCTCACCCCACGCCCCCACCAACCCCTCCGCCTCCACCGATATCTCCTTCACTCTTGGCAGCGGCTGGCCTGCCAAGCCCGTCATTGCCGCTGAAGCATCCCCCATATGCCTCTCCTGGAAGCAAAACATCGCTCGTTCCATCTGAAGGCGAGGACTTGGATGGGTTTCACGTCCGAAACACGTACGCACAGCTGGAGATGTCGGGTGTCAAAGGGGATGGGTACGAGGAAGGCGTTGAGCGAACACGCGCCCGGATAGGTGCTAGTCGTGCAAGCCAACTATTTGCCGAAGAGGCAGTGGGCGACGGCACGGAGAAGTCGCAGGAACTGGACCCCAAGGAGATCCAGACGTTAGTTGCTGTCGACCGGTGAGTTCCCATTTCCACAACAATATGTAAGGCTTTCCACTTACGTTGTATAAGCTATGGCTTCTTTTCGACACCGTCCCACGACCGACTTGTTCTCCTCCCCTCAGCCCCTTTCGTGAAACGGCTCTCCCTGACCCGCGCGGGCCCACCATCTAACAATCCCTCCGCCACGTCCCTGGATACAGTCCCGCCAGCCCCTTTGCCTATACGGGAAGCGACACGGATAGAGAATGGACGCGAATGATGCAGCCTCTTACGCGTGACCAAGGCGGGAACGTCGAGTCGTGGGGTCAAGCCTACGAAACAAGGAAAGCTGCGCCTGCGAACGTACAAGGTATTCCCGACCGATGGCGGCCTGCCGCGTGGGACATGTTCATGACCCGCGTAGCTCAACCTCCTCAGCCGAGATGGCCCGCCTGGGCGAACAATACCGCGATTCGCTAGACAACCGTCGACCTACGATATCCATATTGACCTGGACGTACCCCGGACGATCAGCGGTCATATCATGTTTCGGACTAGATATGGTGCTGGGTACGTCTATGTTGTTAGTCGGTCATTCCGTACCTCTGATCCCAGCACACAGTCAACGATCATTATTCCACGTTCTGCATTGTTTCTCTCTTCGATGTTCACAGTGCGGTTACGTCCAGGGAATGGGGCCCATCGCAGCGACCCTCTTATGCTATTTCGAGCCCGAAAGGCGTACGCCGCTCTGGTGCGGTTACATGACGCATATGCGATGCACACGATCTTCAGTCCGGCTTTCCTGGCCTCCTGGAGGCGATTTACGTCCAGGAGCGGATAACGGAGCAGATGATGCCCGATGTATACGCGGCGTTCCAGAAACACCCATTTCAACGACGTCGTATGCAACGAAGTGGTACATCACCTCTTCTCCAACTCCGTGCCATTTCAGACGCAGCTGCGGCTTTGGGATGCCTTTTTTGTTGGAAGGGACGGATCTGTTTATTGCTGTGGCTGTTGCCATTGTGTGGGTCTACAGAGTGTGTATCGTGTTGCATCATAGAGCTTCCCTCCTTGACGGGAGACTGTAGACCACATAACGTCCGCTTCCGCGAACTTTGAGACTATCTTGTCTCTACTGTCCTCATTTTTCGTGCCAGAGCGAGGATTCCTCTCTTATGGATAGAAAAACTCTTGGACAAAAATTGCGCTCCAATATTTCGCGGTGGCGAGCCGATTGGAGAGCTCGTCGCCGCCGGCAAGGAAGCCACTGCGCTGCTATACCTTGCTCCGCTACGCTCCTGAGCTATTGGCTTATTATGCTTTGAACTCGAGCGCGGCGGCCCTTTACTTTTCCTTTGTGCGCTTCGCGAACTTTTTATTATTATGATAGTCCACCCTTAATCGCGCGCGCAAGGGCGTTCCCACATTCTTTAGCTTCCTGCTCTTCCGCTCGCATATGGTACATAACCGCTACTCATCTGCTTTCACAACGCATCTGTACACTGCACAATGAATTGGTTATTGTATGAAACTTGACAGCTGCGCGTGGACGAAGAACCCGACAGGAAGTACAGTTACAACTGCTAGAAGGATCAGTCGCTCAACTCCGCTAGTAAGTCATCATCTAGCATGAATCCGCGTACTCCGCCAGGTCCTGGAGTGGCTCACGAAATAAGTGACAATCAAATGTCGTAGGGCAATTGACTCACTTCGGGGGTTAAGGAGGACTTCGGTGGTACTGGGCCAGGAGATGCTCGATATGAGAGAGGCTCCGGCTCCATTTTCAACCTAGACTTGGATTTTTCCGTTACCACCGCCGACGTCTTCCGCATTTTCGCCGGATTCTCCCCAAGGTTGCGCACCGCGACAGTACCTTCCTCATCCTCTACCTCCAATAACGCAGGTTGTGGCCGATCAGGGCTAGCGGCAAATTCTGCCTCCAGACGATCCTTCAGCTGCTTCTAGCCGTGCCCAATCTCGTTCTTCCTCCCGTGGCTTGTACACGCCGAGGTTCGCCTGCGCATCGGCGCCCTCGTTTCCTTCCTCGCCATTATGTGCCTTGACATGCTGAAGCCGTACCTTTTGGCCATGGCGTGCGCGGGCGTCAAGCTGCGCGGAGAGATATTTAATTAGAGCCGCGTTCTTCACAGGTTGGCCCGTTGAAGACTTGAAGTTGTTCTTGACCCAGTTCGGAAGCCAATCTTGGAAGCCTAAACTTCATTAACGACGTGTAAGGTCGAAGTAAGGCATCGCACAATTTTTACAGTATTGAGAATCGGTCTTTATTAGGAGGGGCGTTTACTTTGGGGGGCTGTTTCTAAAATCCGTAGGATTGCCTGTAGAACGGCTTGAGTAGGGGAGGCATCGGGAATGATTGAGGACGTACAATCAGCTCTGCCCTGTTGTTTGTCTGGATGCCCGGACAGCGCTCTGCAATGTTCCTTGATCGTGTAAGAAAGAGCACGCAACTGAAGCGAGAGAACGACACACCTCGGATCGTCCCGACCCCACCACACCCCAACGCCTGCCACAGCGTCAGGATGACCATTTCTCTTGGACGCCCCATCGCTGTATACGACATCCCAAACGCTTTCGTCTTGGACATCGGAGATCTTCCGCTTCCTCCCTTTGCTCTCCGAGTCACCTTGTGCGGCAGGCCTGGAAGGCGAATTCGCCGGCTTTGCGGACTCGTTTCCTGCCATCCATGTGTGAGCTTCTTCAGGGGATGTAAAGCTCTTGTATTTGGAGCCAGGAGAGCCCTTGACTTGTGCCTCGCATTCAGCCCTTCCGGGTGTAAGATTCAGGAACACATATGTCCGAAGACAAACTAACCAAGTGGAATATATTCCGGTATGTCTCCCAACTTTGACGGCGTAGAACTTCGGCTTCGCCATAGGCCTTAGAATGGGACGCAAGGAGATCGGTGGATAACGGCGAGTGAACGTGGGGCTTGGGAAAGACCTGACGGAGAATCTCGTTCGAGGCAGCGTGGCCAGTCCGCTCGGAGCCGAGGCGCGCGTTACATATCACTCACGTGTTCGCGTAGTCACGCGTTAATAGGGGTTAAGCTGTGATGAGTGATTATTCTTGTCTTTTTTTTTGGGGGGGGATATTGAGACCTAGTCTACAGAAACATTGCACGGTCATCCGCTTGTGTTGCTGGTTTTGATCCAGTCTTAGCCGGGGAACGCACAATTTAAACCGAGCCGAGTTGGTTTTAATTGTGAGTGATTCTTGTCAATCGCCACCTCTGTACCTCTCTCCCATGTCTGTTCTGAATGTTCATAAGGGAAGTTGTGCCTGCGGCTTAGTCGCTATGCTCTCCAAGGAAATCCTCTATTCAGCCTGTATTGCCATTGCACTCAATGCCAACGCGCAGACGGTACTCCATTTCTAAATTCTGATGTGGTCAACGGGCTGATGGTCTGACTTGTCGAGGCGCCGCATTTGTCTCCACAATGCACTTCCCATCGTCCGCCTTCTCGTGGACGCATGCTCCTGAAATCGAGCCTTTGGTGGAGTCATTGGGGGATTTTGTGATGTTTAGTGCAAGAGCTGCCGAAGTTGTGCTGCAACCCAAATGTCTGCAACCAAAAATTGGGCCATTCGTGGCATGCAACTGGAACGCGACGAAGCCGGGAAAATCATCAATTGGGACGGCGTCAACCTACAGGCCAGTATCCTCAGTTGAGATACTTTGGTCGGTTTTGACTCTCACTTTTTCTAGGCCATTTTCTATGGAACAAGGGTAGTTGACGTTGCAGATGATCTCCCGAAGTGGGAGGGCCACGCGGGAAATTCCAACAGGCTTGGTTGATGGAGACAACTTACATGTAAACCAAGTCACACAAATTTTATTCCTTGAAAGTTCAGTTAAGTTTGAGCGACGCTTCATTTGTAAATGCAGTATGTACATTTCTACCTATAACGGGGAACGGGCGGAGAACGGCAGCGCAGTCGAAGACTTCGGCAGCTGAAGTTGAGAACGATGCATCGGAAGGCTTGGGGCTTATCGTGGGGTTGAAGGTTTGCGAATGCGAGGGCGTATTGAGGTATGTCGATAGCCGCGCGGTTGGGATGTGGGTAGTTCTCGTGAACGCTGGGCGCGGGCAGACGAGTAAGAAACATTCTCATTGATCGTTCGTTAGAGCACAGTCTAAGATTTTGCAGCGTGTTTACAACCGCACTACCCCTGAGGAGCAGCGCTGGATTGTCAGGATATTCTGAAAGGTTTGTATGCAACAGGCCTTGGAGCTTGGAGGTTTATTGAACACCTCAACGAAAGATGGCGACGTTTACTGCATGTGGTTGGGCGAGTTCTGCGCAGGCTCGAAGGTCGAAGCCCGTAACATGTGATTCAGCGCAAAGATCTGGTATGGCACGAGTTGGCTAGACGAAGAAAAGCCAACTCTTGAGAAAGAAAAGGGCGACGTTGCGCTGAACGCGGGCATCGGACACGGCATTGATTGGGTGTTTGGGAACGAGATCGATGAAAGAAGGTGACGCCGCTGTTGGTGGATACGGATAAGCCTCGCTGTGCGTACGCCGTGACTTTGAAAAAGGTGCGCTGGTAATGTTACGAGGGACGCGTTTGTGATATGCGCTTTGTGAAGAAGGATGATGCCGCTCGGCTCGACGTCAACTGTGCCATGGAGGTGAGCGGGACGGTGTGCATGAGAGCAGTGTTACATCGATATCAAAGCCCGAAAGTGCGTAAGTGTGTTCCGGCTGTACCACGGTGTTTGAACGAACTGCGAGTACTGTAACCGCCGGACACAAATCTAAGAATTCAAGTCAGATAGTGCGCGGGAGTGAGGAAAGGAGAGTTCTCGTACGAAAGACGACGACGCCCGTGTCCAGTGGCGGTGTCCGCCCGTCCCCGTATTCTGCGCTCTATCTACAGTGTATCTACAATGGTAAGTAAACCGAAACCCGAAACCCAAGCCGAAACCGTAGAAGCCGAGTGAGCCTGAAGGTGAATTGCGGGCCCAAGTGAATTCGTTCAGACAGCATTGATGACCGGATGAGCAAAGTCCAACGCGAAGCAGTTTGAGGCAAAGAATGTGCGTGCGTGGAACGCGACGTGGTAGACAAAAAGCGTTGATGATGATAATGATGAATTCTGCGGAGTTTGGTTGCGAACGACAGACACCCCGTGTTGATGGAAATAAGGAGACAGTGGAATAACGCGGCCATGATGTGTGTCGCCAAGGCTTGACCGACTCGAGTGATTGAGATAAAGTATGATGAAAGAGATGGTAAATGTTTGGGTACTGCGAGCGCCGCTGTAAGCGTCTATGGCTTGATAAAACAGCGTCGTCACGGTGCTTCGAAGAAGCTTTAACCGTGGTCGAGGCGACTTGGTTGATGAAAGGTTGGGACGCCGGCGGCGCGGAATGTACATTTTTCAATTGAGATTGGGTGGTTTGCGAGCGCCGCCGAACGTCTGGTGTTTGATAAACCGCCTCGTCGTCGTGCGGGTGTGTGATGTTTGAGGGTTTGCTTTTGCTCGAGCTCGTTGCTCAGTGTGTGCGAATTGGTGCCGAGGGATGAATAAGAATTCCGTGAATTGATTTCCCCCGGACTTTGATAGTGCAACATGTTAGCGGTGAGAGCATCCACTGAGCAAGGTGCTGAAATCAACGAATTAGAAAAACCTTGGCGGTCAGATGCGAAATGCTTACCGACGACGAGGCAGGAGGCTGTATACGGCAAACAAAGCCCCGCCCTCCTCAACAACTCCACGCAACTCCCGTTCTGTCCAGGCCATCCAGATTTCCTTCCACCAAACGATCGAACGCGCGCGCGACGCCAAGGTGGCCACCTTATTATACCTAACCTAAATAGAAGAAAGGGAAAAGAAGTTAGTGGGTCAGTAGGGCATCCCCGGAGTTGGCCCCACTCATTTGCATACATTGAACCCTTCCTCCAAAACTCTGCACAGCTTTACGCTGAGCTCCCCTCCTGCGATGAAGACATGAGTATGAAATGAGACAGGAGGCAGGAGGCAACTTACAGCGCGCTTGACTCCCCGGTACATCGGTAGTGCACTACCCTGGGGGAAAAAAATAGCGAGTGAGTATGGAAAGACGCGGACGAGGTGGCTGACTTACGGTGCACAGCCTCCCTTCGGCCGCGCAAGAGGCCTGAAAGATGTTAGAGGTGAGTTAGGAGAAACGAGAGGTGCATGGGACTTACACGGCACTCCTTCGATCCCGCTCTCGTCCAGTCGAGGTCTTGAGGTCTGTAAGAACTAGGTCAGTACGGTGCCAAAACGGAGCCTTCGTGGGGGGAGATGGTTAGTAACAGGAGATAAATGGATCACTCAGCGTGTCGAGTGCTGGGGTCTTGTACTTGAAGGGTGGCGGCGAGATCGATGGGTGAGGATGGTGGCGGGGCTGGGTTGGAGA
The DNA here is from genome assembly GCA_029289555.1 of Mycena latifolia. NCBI lineage: Eukaryota > Fungi > Basidiomycota > Agaricomycetes > Agaricales > Mycenaceae > Mycena > Mycena latifolia. Next base: position 18,810 of record JARJLE010000566.1, on the reverse strand, counting down.
CGCTGTGCTGGATGATCGAGAGGTCGATGACTGGAGGGCTGAAGGTGAAGGGGGCGAGTGATGACAGTAGAAGTGGGAGCGCCAGATGGTGGTAAGAGACAAAAGGGCGAGGCTGACATGATCCGCGGAAGTTTCAGGGAATTCAGGCTCCGCTTGAATCTCGTGTCAAGATAATCACGTTACCGCGCCAGTCCTCGACGCGTCTTGACGCGACCGCGGCAGAGACGCTGCCTGGATAATACAAATTTTTAAGGTGCAATCTTACACACAATCCCAGGGTGTTCAATTGGCTTTCCAATGAGACACGGCACCGTACATTCTCTACCAAGAAACAACCCCACTGGCAGATGCAAACTAAGCCGCAGTGTGCACCATCCATGTGTTGGCCAACTCTTGGTAACCAAAAATGCAGATATTGACATACAAGTCTAGTGGACGCTGCCTGTTCTAACGAATACATTACACCATTAAACACGTCCCCGAAATAAAATATTAAACGCAGCACTACGAGTCCGTCATGGCTCATCCACTCGGCACACCGCCGCCATCCATGAATCCATATGGATCGTTATACAGCAGCTGCGAGATCTGCGCCATCGTCTGGTCGTCGAACTGCGGCCCGGAGAACATGCCTTCGTCGCGGAACAGCGCGCCCGAGACGAAGAGGTCGTTCGCGGAAGGTCCGGCGTAATCGATTGGGCTGGATGTCGGGGGCGTGGCTGCGAGCGGGCTGAGCCCTGAGGGCGAAGCGAGGTCTGCGCTCGAGCTGTTAGAGGAATGGGCGCTGGGCATAGTAAGATTGCGCGAGGCGTCGATCTACAATAAGCGTAGCGATGAGGATAACTGTGAGTGGAAGAACGACTACCCACGATCATGCGTTTCACGACGCGCTCGAAGGGTTCGTCGTCTGTGGCACCCCGTTTTCGAGAGGGTTTGGACGGCATTCCGGGCTCCACGGCTGTGACTATAATATGAACATCCGTTCGGAACCGAGGGTGATGGTAACAAACTGAGTAGGCCTTCGAGAAGTGCGATGGCATTTCTAGAGACCGCCGAAACGTGTTCTGCAGTTCTGAATGTGCGCTAAGATTCGGAATAACAACCACCACGTCTGAAAACTCACTTGAAAAGATCTAGCGCCTCCCGCAGCTGTACTCGCCGTATCTCCAAATCTGGTTGATCGTCTGCTTTTTGGTGGCACAAATCGATGAAGAGCACGACGGCCTGTCAAGATGCGCCTCAGAACTTAAAAGTCCTACGGAAAGATCGTGGTCTCATGCGCACCGCGGCGAACCCATAGAACAGCACAAGCCACCACTTGAGCAGGAGCGCAGATTGCTCGTTGTCCGATTTCAGGTAATCCAGGATGGCAGTGGCCGAGCTCACGCATGTATGCGCGAATCGACCTGAGAGGTGAGATAATGTGAGTCACTCGAGCGTACTCGAAGGTAGCTCAAGACAACATACATATTTGCGCTCCTTGTACCCGCGGAATAGAAATGGTCTATGCAGACGCAGCCTCCGCGTCTCGCCCATGATGAGTGCAAGTGTCAGTTCGAAGCCCTTGACCGCAGGGCCCAGGCCCACGGAAGTGCGACGGCAGTTCCAGGATCGTGTTGGATATCTTGCGGTCGATGTCGACCACGAACCCGTACCCGCTGGTGCTTCCATGTTGTCGACGATCTGGCGGTACAGCTCACGAAGCGCAGGCGACAGAGGGAGAATGTCATTTCCTGCGTAAATGTGAAGATCACAGTCGTCCTTCGAGGCCATTCGGGCAACGTCTGACCGCTGTATGTATGAGGCGGCTTGCGTTGTTGACCGGCCGGCCGTCCGCGAGGTCATTATCTGTTAATATTGGCTGAAGGATTCAGTCAACAACTTTATCCAACTAATTTGGTATACCTGGAAGGCCTGTGTGTGTCTGGCCTCGGATGAATAGCGTACGTCCCGTGGCTTGTCAGCCGGCATTGGACCAGTCGCCCATATCTGGAACCAGCTCACTAAGGTGGAGTGTTCTGCCGGTGTGAGTGAGTGACTCACAAGCAGCCACCATACCCGCCGGGCTATCTCGCGCTTGAGACAGAACGCCATGCTGCCGAATACTGCCGGGGCTCCCCCTCGGAGCCCAGCCCCGCGAAATACCCAAATTCTGCGCTATCTAAAATGCTGTTCAGCGGTGCCACGCGGTGATAGATTCCTGCGAACCTTGATAGCGGTACCAGTAGGGCCCAGTGAGCACTGGCGAGTTATCAGAACGGCAGCTCATCATGTCCGGATTTAAATAAAGCCCCACTCAGATTCATCGAGGTTCTGCTGATAAAGGCCCATCAAGCTGCAGGCCGCAAGGTCGACCTTGATAATCTATAGAAGAAAGAAATGCCGTACATTATGCACTGGAGATGCTCGAGCGAGTGCGAGCCGATGAATTCTCGTAGTATAAACTGCTTGTGTTGTAGTTAGCACTAAGTACCCCTGCTGGTCGGCGCACACGACGCACCTGGGCAGCCGAGTACATGCGCCGAGCCAAATCGGACGCAGCGGCGAAGCTTAATCCGAGCCGCTCGCGGATTACAGGCTCAATTAGGTGAAGAGCAAGACATAGAACCATGAATGCACCGCGAGGAAGCCGATGCGTATCGCGCCGAAATTACGCGAAACAATATCAATCATCAATGCTTGGCTCTAGGACGGGATTTGATCATTGGCGAAGGTCTCGGATATGTAAACTCACATCGGCAAGAACGACGGTTTGTGCATAACCTTGGTATTACCCCGGCATCAGGCCGGCACGCACGGTGCACAAATAACCGGTGCACACCTTGGAGTACCAATCGAGTCTGTCGAACTGGAGACGCATCAGTGTACGGGAGACTGAGGAAGACTCGAAAGCGCCGTAGAACCGAATGAGGGTCTGGTCTCCGCCTCGGGAAGCAAGGAGACGAGTAGTCGGTTCATGACGTTTGTATTTGGGTCGATTAACAGTGCAAGTGGATGCCCGTTCGGGACCCCCAGATGTAAGCCGTTCGACGTGACGTCGCGTTTTGGTGATCGATCAGCGTTGGAGTATGGCAAGGCTCCAAGGTCCTCGGTCGCTCGAGTCGCGTTCACTCGATGGCCCATGGCGAAATCCTGTATTGGATGAGGTAAGATTAAGGACAACCGGAGTAGACGGACCTCGAGCATCATAGCAACATCCTCGTCCGTTGTATTCGTCCCGAAAGATGAGCGAATGAGGAGGGTCCACTCTGGCCAGCTGGGGTGACACACACGGAGAAGGGAGATGACTCGTCTCTTCGCGGAGGGACTGTGGGGCATCGGAGAGTTTGAGAACAGCATCCTCGAGGGTCGAAACGCGATGCAGAAGATCCTCAATGGTCTCTGCGGTTGTTTTGGACGAACTGCGGGGGGAAATGAGCCTTACAAACGTAATTTGGTGTCAAGCTTTGCGCACCTGTCGAGGTGTTTGTCGACCTCTCTGCAGGCGTCACTCTCACCCCGAAGGATACATGGGGCGCATGGGTAGGACCTATTGCCTGCATAAATTATAGTCAGCAGGAATGAAGCCCTTGGGCGTATAATTTACACTTTATTTTGCGCTTTCGACCTAATTAATGTGAGTAATAACGAGAGGAGAGGCGAAGGAATGGCACACATTGAAAGCAGCTTTGGATTGGACGAGAAGGTGTGGCCATGGCTACCCAACGACTATGCCCTTATCGCAACACGACTCCCGTCAAAAGTGATCGACGTACAAGTAATAACCAATCGAGGTGATGTGTGATGCGAGCGAGGTACCACTTCGCTGTGATTGGGTGAGAGTAAGAAGGAAAGCCAATCGCAAGTGAACGCTGGGCACTTCGACGGCCCTTCATAAACGCGGCTGAGAATACCAGTACCCACGGCCCAGACTGACAAGTGGCAAGGCATCAGGTAACCAGTGCGCTACTAGCGGATGAGCGGGAAGGAGGTTCCGCCACCAAATCTGGAGACCCGGTAACCGGTCCAAAATGCGTCCTGGCCGGTCCTCCTATCAATAGCGTGTGTATGCATATGGCGCGGAGAAGATGGTCGTCCGAACTGAATCGCACCGCCACTGCATAGCCTGTTTGATCCAGATGTGTCAATCAAGATCGACACCCGATCATCAAATCTCTCCTCCGAGTCTTCGCCACTTCTGAATATTTTCTGAATCCAGCGCTTTTCCACTCACCTGGCAGAGAGCATGGCACTGTATTTTTCTCGCAGCTTATAGCAACTGCTTGTCTGCCTGGCGAGCTTGATCGTTCAAATAGCTTGAGGTGTACTACTACTAGCCAGTGTAAACATGCTACATATGGCAATTTCGCATGCAAGCTCCCTTACGTAGTTCGCGAATTGTGGAGAATATCCTCTGATAGACTAGTAGGTTTCAATCTATACACCTCTTCTTAGAAACAAGCAAGCGAAACCGTCCGAGAAAACTTGTTTCTTTCTTGTACGCCACATTCTACTCCACGGCTAATGCAGCTACTGCCTTGGGGAGCGAAAGTGTTAGTCAGGGCCTAACGGCTGGCTCCGCCGTGTCTAAAACATCCCTCTTGGTACAATAACACACGACAAGGAATGCAAATGCAACCGCCGCGATCCTAAAACCTTGTGTTAATGGGAACGCTATGAGGCGGGGTCTGACAGACGATTATGTTGAGAAATAAACGAATGCTTGACAACCCTGGTTCGAATAGATTTTGAGCTGCGCTGCTAGTAAGTATCCCCCAGACATCCTTCACGAGGCTGCAGATGAATACATGGCAATGTCGCCTCTTGACTTGACTCGTAGCAGCATTATTCAACTTCATTTCCTCTGTAAATTTTATTTCTTCAGCGTCCTCGAGCCGCCTGTGCCCCAGGTATAAAACGCATGGTCGAGGGGGGCGTCGGCAATTCACATCCGGACTTGACTGCACCCAAGCGATGCCGAGCCCTGTGCAGATCCTGCACGGGCTGAGAAAACCCGATTCGTCGTGCCTCAAGGACACAAGTTCGTCGATATTCGCGTCGAAAATGAACTCGCCAAGTACCGTTCAGCACCGGCCGTACTCGACTGTGACGGCATCCATGCGGTCCAGTCCAAGGGCCATGATAACTCGAGTGTATCCACAGTTTATCGAACGGTGGATAATTAAAAGTGTCGGTTGTGTGTCGCTGTACCAGATCAAGCCAGACTCTTATCTATCTCTCCGGTGCCAAAAGAGACTGGGCTCGAGCTCGAAGCCATAAAAGCACGCGAATTGGGGGGCAGGTGAGGCATTAGGCACAGGCTGGGTTTTCGTACTCTGAGACGTTAAGAGGGATGAAAAAGAAGAATAAATGTCGATTGCGGATGGTAAGGAGCAGATCGGACCCGTGAGAAAGAACGCGTCGCGTCAATTCGCCAAACACTTTTGTTTCTCTCCTTCTCCTTCCATTGTCAACGTCGCGCCGCGCTGTCCTGTGGAGACACACTACTTGGTTCCACCTCTTTCAGTGAATCATGCGACCACAAGTCGAGGAGATCGAGGACGACCTCGCCGCAGAGGAGGAGAACAAACTCATCAACGAGGTAGGTTGCATTTCCGCGTTTTCTGCGCCCCTTTACCCGCAGATCCACCTGTGACCCTCAGGAATACAAGACTTGGTGAGCGCCACCCATTTTTTGCACTCGGCGCTTTGTACTCATTCGCTTCGAACAGGAAGAAAAACGCGCCGTATCTGTATGATATCGTCATTACGCACGCCTTGGACTGGCCGAGTTTGACGTGCCAGTGGTTCCCGGACAAGGAGTCGTGCGTATCGTCTCTCTTGGTCTCTTCCCGTCACCGAGCAGCGAGTACAGGTCCCCAAACAAGCCCTACACGACCCACCGCCTGCTCCTCGGCACCCACACGTCTGGGCAGGCCCAGGACTACCTCCAGATCGCCTCAGTGCAGATCCCAAGCGCACGAATGCCAGCGGTGCGGAAAAGCTAGACCGCGCGGACTACGACGACGAGCGGGGTGAACTCGGCGGCCACACCATCCCGCCTGCGCCGCGCATCCAGATCATCCAGAAGATCAACCATGCAGGGGAGGTCAACCGCGCGCGGTATATGCCGCAGAACCCGGACTTGATTGCGACAAAGGCCGTCACAGGCGAGGTACTGGTGTTCGACCGCACGAAACACTCGAGCGAGCCGGAGCGAGGTGGGGTGTGCAAACCTGACATTCGATTGGTTGGGCAGACTCGGGAGGGGTATGTCGATTTCTCTCTTTCGAGTCCTTTCCGCTAAGGCGCGCTCGTCAAGGTACGGATTGGCATGGAATCCTGTGAAAACTGGCAATGTGCTTGGGGCTTCGGAGGACATGACTATCTGCCACTGGCAAGCAGTTCTTTGGTTTGCATTCAATCATGTTTTAAAGATGTAAAACACAGGGATGTTAACTCATATACGAAGGCCAAAACATCGATCGAGCCGACGAATGTCTTTCGCGGCCACACGTCTGTGGTTGGGGTAAGTGGAGACATTTTGCTCTGTATCCATCTGATGGTTAAAATAGGACGTGGACTGGCACCCGACGAAAGAGACTGTCTTCGCCAGTGTTGGCGATGATAAAATGCTCATGATGTGCGTGCGCGATTACGGGTCGCGTTTGGTCAACTCATACACTTAATTACCAGTTGGGATACCCGAACTCCTACCGATGCGTCGACTAAAATTCAGGCGCATGATAGGGAAATTCTTGCGGTATCCTTCAGTCCAGCGACCGAGCATCTCCTTGTCACAGGGAGCGCGGACAAGGTGGGTTCCGGTGGACTGCAGAGGGTGCAATCCACTGATGGCGTCCTCTAGTCCGTCATTCTGCACGACATGCGGGCACCTGCAAAAAAGCTGCATACATTTATCTCACACACAGATGAAGTGCTCCACCTGTCATGGTCGCCGCACAACTCGACTATCTTTGCGTCCGCATCGAGTGACCGGCGGATAAACATCTGGGACTTGTCGATGATCGGCGCGGAGCAGACGCCCGATGATCAGGAGGATGGGCCGCCTGAACTGCTGTTCGTGCACGGCGGTGTGTTTTTCACCTTGATTTCCCATTCGATTCCTACTTACGGATGCGTAGGTCATACCGCGCGGCCGACTGATTTCTGCTGGGCGCCGGGCGAGTCGGAGAATTGGACCGCGACGAGTGCATCCGAGGACAACATCGTTATGGTGTGGCAACCCACCATGCGTGTCTGGGCGGGCGACGCGGTCAAGATTGACGATAAGGAACTGGAGGCGGACGCGATGGAGGGCGTTGAGCCCACGGGAACGGACAAAGGGAAGGGAAAGACCACGGAGAGTGGAGGCAGTTTGAGCAGCCAGAGCATGAGTGTCAGTGCCGCCAGCGTCTCGGGCGACGATTGAGGCTAACATTGTTTTTTCTTTCTGCTGATCTTGTTTATTTCATCCGTCAGAGCTGAATGTATTGGAGAAGAGCAGTGCACAAGACCGAGAAAATAAACTCGAGAGAAGCTGTTATACATGGTCGTGTAGCACTTTCACCGTGGGTCCTGCCGTCGAAGAAGATCCTATAGGAACAGCAGTTTCACAATCTCGAATATTACTGTGCACAGTCGGACGGGTGTCAGGACTTGATCCACTGCGGGGGGAGCGCGGCGCACCTCCTCCCATGATAACGAACACGATGGCACCGAGCGCCCATATATTTATTGGGCTCCGCTTCGCCAGCTGCTCTGCCCTCGACGGATGCGTGGGCTTCTTCCCAGATTTTGCTGTGCTCGCAAACTTTGCGTTGCGCTGCCGCATTTCGAATTCGGTGGGCTGGCGAAAAAAAATCGTCAATGGGCTGCAGCAAGTCTAGCTATCCGCATGCCATTTTGAGACTAAAGGAGGGACTGGGGCTAGTATCGCAGGGTATGAACGTGGCAGTTGCCTTAACTGTGCGGATTGCTCCCGGTGCGATGACATCCCGACAACCCCAGAATAAAACATGTGCAAGCAACATTTACTTCCTTCTTTTCGCAATGGCGAAATCGAAAAAGCCGTTGAAAGTTGCGCTCCAATCTCAGCAGTCCCGTCTTAAGCAAAAGCAAAAGGCCTCCCAAGCTGCGCAAATGGCTGAACTGAAGAGAAACAGCGCCGCTAAAGGTTATCAGAAACCGCACAGTGGCAGCAAAGGGAGAGGAAAAGGGAAAGAGGTGGTGGCACCACCTCGGCGACCGACTATTCCATTCCGTGCAACGGACAGGATCCTCCTTATAGGCGAAGGGAACTTCTCGTTTGCGCGCGCTCTGGTTGTGGATCCCCCGGCTGAATTGGAACACTTGCCTGCGAGGAATATCACGGCGACCGCGTATGATACCGAACAGGCATGCTACGAAAAGTACCCAGATGCCGAGGAGATTGTGCGTGAATTAAGGGCAGGCGGGATAGAGGTGCTCTTTGGAATTGATGCGACGCAGCTGGGGAAAGTCGCTGCTTTCAAGGGGAGAAAATGGGATAGGATCGTGTGGAATTTCCCTCATGCTGGTATGCGCTAACATTAATCCGTGCTCGTGTGCTCATTTTAATTCTACAGGGAGGGGGATCACAGACCAAGATCGCAATATTCTCTCGAATCAGCTGCTCATCCTTGGTTTTCTCCGTTCTGCTGCTGGTTTCCTACCAACTGGACATGTCCCCGAGTACATTCCCAAGAAGCGGAAACGGCCAGCCGACGATGATGATGAAGATGAAGACATAGAGGAAAATGCAAACCCAGAAGACGAGGATATCACTCAACCTGTCGCATGCAGGGGTACAATCCTCATTACACTGCGAAACGTCGCTCCATACACGCAATGGTGACTATCCGTGTAAATGTATGGCACAGCGCTCAGTACCTCTCTTTCAGGGACGTCCCACGTTTAGCTAAACATCCGCCTCCACCAGCATCAAGCAGTGCACCCCCGAACCCACGCTATACCATTCTGCGGTCCTTCGCTTTCAGTCGAAGTACTTGGAAAGGGTACGAGCATAGGATGACGAAGGGGGAGCGAGCGCATGGCACAGGGAAGACGGGGGAAGGAGGTGAGGACCGTACTTGGGAGTTTTGTCTGCAGGATTGATTACAACACGATGTTTGACTGAATCAATACCCTCAGTCCAAACGTGAAATCGACTGTTTTAGATCGACGCTGAGAACCGAAATTGTGGTTGACCAACATATTTGTCCAGGAATAAAGCAACCAATACTCGGGGTTCGGACAGGATTCCGGCCACTGCCTCTTCCCCAGATTCCTATCCATATAACCATATTTGTTGTCATTCGGACTCACTGCTTCATGGGAAGAGGCACGTAACAAAGTACGAAAGGTGGCCGCAAGTTCCCAAGAGTGTACAGCTATCTATCAGAGAATAGTCCCGGTCCGCGCATCCGACCTATGGATGTCTTCTATTTTGTTCGAGCCATGGATATCGATCCCAGTGAAAAGTGGTCATCCTGGGATCTGCCCAGAATGACCCAGAGCGAACCGTGGGATTTAGCATACCACAGCACATCCTGTTTTCTGGACTTTTTTCAAGGTTTTACGCTCGAAACTTCTGAGTTCATTTGAAATCTCTGTCAAATCGGAGCATATATTCTGGACTACATCCAATTTCAGCGCATCTCAGCATATCTGGCCCGTAGGGCTGCTGACCGTACCGTATACGGGGACGGCCGTCGATTTGACGGGTAATTACGGCTTAACCCGTACCGTATCCCGTACCGTACAAAAGGTCCGCGGGTACGGCACGGCTCAAATACGGCCGTATCACGGGAGGACAGTTCGTAAAATATTCCACTAGTGGTGTACAGATTAAGCTGGGTGTGCTCAGTACTCCCAATTATCTCCGTGACAGCCATAGGTGCAAGCTGGAGAGACTGCTGCACGATCGTCGATGTTCTGATGAGTTCAACTTCCGAGTTCAACCGCTAGACTCGAAAACAAATAACTTGCCATACAGGGTGGGAGGAATTCCTTATGATAAGGATCCATATCTCGCATTTTCAGTACTGTAGGCAATGGTCTCAGTAACTTAGTACTCAGTAACGTTGCCATATAATCTATTTGTGGGGTGAGCTGTGCATACTGCAAAGATGTTGAGGCGGGAGGGAAGGGGCATGATATTTAATCAACTATTCGAAATCCTCTAAGCGGCAGGCCGGGATGAAAAGCAAAAAAGAAATCAACTCGCCGTGAATCCGGTGAAGTCCGGCACGGCAATGCCGGGATGGGTCAATGCCGACTCATGCCGAGCACTGCGTATATTACTGAGACACTGCGGCATCAGAAATGCGCCGTTGGAATTGTTTCGGCCGTCGTGCCGCTGAGTTCCGTCTAGGTTCCCTTGATTTCATTTTGATGGTGCTTTGGCCGTAAGTACGGTTTCAATGCCGTATTCGGCCGTAATGGCGGACGGTACGGTAAAACCCGTCCCGTCGGATTGAGGGGTCGAAGGGGCGACGGGACGGTACGGGTGCCACTTTACGGAACCCGTATAACCGTCCGATACGGGTCGGTCAGCAGCCCTTTATCTGGGCATGACCACTTTTCACTGGGCATCTGCATGGATGTCTTCTTTTTCGTTGAAAAAAAAGATGGGTTGACAACCGGGCATCGGACCGACGGAGTTGGCCATATTTGTCAGTTGAGCGTCGATCCAGCGTCTGTACAGCAGTGTGATGTTTGACCTTTATAAAGCGTTCGATGTCCGTCCTCTGTAGCACATTCTGCGCTATGCCTGACACTCACCTATTTTCAGCCACATTACTTGCAATCATCTCATGCGCTGGGAGCAATATTGCCCAGTACATCGTCCTTTCCCTCGTCGCATCGTATTCTGGAGTTCTCTTAGCCCAACCGCTCCTTCCGAGTGCGAGGATGTATCAGCTCGAGGAAGTCATGGAGGAGACAGCCGGTTTATTACAGAAAGCCATTGAAGAGCGTGTTCTTTCCAATCGCGAGTTCATTTTGAAGATGCACCTGAAGCTAGCTCGGTCTGGTTGTCCGCGTCACCCCAACTGAAGTTAGTCCTTGAAGCGCCAACCTCACAAAGTCCACCCTTCGGTCGGAAATGTTGGGGTTTGAGTCACGTCGAGTGCAAGAGTACTTGCACATTCTAGGAGTCCTGTCACATGCCATAGACCGGTGCAGGCGAGAGGTCAAGGAGATAAAGGTCGCGATCTTGGTGAGTAGGAAGCAGAACGGTTCCCAGGCTGGAATTAAAATCTTGGTAGGCCGAAATTGAAAGCGAACGCCAGCTCCTATACAACGAGGAGATTATCATCCTTTCCTCGGGCGTCATCCGTTCCTCGGGCGCCATCCTTTCCTCTGGTTTTTCTGCGAGTGCGCGCCAGAGAAGTCCAATGCAGAATTAAGAGCATTTAAGTGAAGACGCAGAGGGCAAGAGTCCAGGAGTAGTTCTTAGCCATGTACAACATGAAATTTCAGGTCGAGTTTGAGTTTGGCTTCGCGGTCAAAACAAAACAATTCCCGTTTTGTCATAAACGCAAATGCTGGTCGCGGCGACCTTGCGGCTGGTCCCCCCAAAGCCTCTTTCTTCGTCTGCGACCGCATTATGTCTTACGCCTCGAGCAAAATTTCCCCGCCACTCTCCCCATTACGCGCTGTGTCGTAGCTATGCTCTCTCCGTTGTACCCCCCAAAATTCCTAAGGGGATGACTCTACCGCGCCACTTCAGCGGGAAGAAAGCATTCCAGTACAATTGGTACACGCGGATCCTCAACAGCAGCACCACCTCCCCCCTCATCTTCCTCTACCACAATGACTTTACATCTCAGAAGCTCATAAACTTCGCAGAGACATCTCTGCCGCTTCAAAACCCTCAAAACCGTCCTTGTCCGCAGCGTCTCCCGCTGGTGCTCCAGCAGAGCCTGCCGAAGAACCATCGCTCACCGTCATACGATCGAGCATATTTGGTGCTGCTCTGCGCGACTTTCCTACAGTCGAGAACGCCGATGTTATGCGCATGACAGAGGGTGTTTCGGGCGCACTCGCAGTGCTTTCGTTGCCGGTCCTCGACCCTCCGCAACTAAAATCTATCCTCCGCACGTTCGACCGCAATGTTCCTCCGCGGAAGCCAAAAACGGAAGCGGAGCTCAAAAAGAGCTGGATGAGAAGAACGCAGACCCTGCGAATCCAGGACGGAGGCTCAAGCGGATGAAACAGGTCGTGGATCCTGAACTGAGGGTTCTCGGTGTTCTCCTCGACGGGCAGATACTTCTCCCCGACAGAGTGAAGGATTTGGCGGAGCTACCTACTCTGCAGACGCTGCGGGAGCAGTTGGTGGGGTTGTTGAGCTCTCCTGGGACACAGCTCGCGATGACGTTGAGCGAGGCTGCTGGTGGTCGTTTGGCACGGACGCTGGAGGGTTTGAAGAAGGGCTTAGAGGAGACTTCGGGAGATGTTCCCCCACCTTGACCTTTACTTGAATAAATACACTTAATTCAGTGGGTACGTAGTTCAAAAGACAATCTGCAAGATGCGCAAGACAGTCTGACGCAGTCGGACGTGACTCGCCGTGATGCGTGACGCGTCACTTCTATTTTCTCCCAACTTCAGCTCATCCAGGATGTTTGTGCTTAGCGCTTCAAGTCTGCGGTCAACTGATTTTCGTGCTAGGGACGACGACGAGGACGATTTTCTGTACGGAACCTCGCAGCCAAAGGAAACACCGGCCCCGGGTATGCGCCTTTCTTTGACAACCAACCTTTCGTGTGCTATCGTATCCCAAATGCCAATATCATTCTGTTAACTCTCGTATTCTGTGTGATACTTAGTAACACCATCGTGAGTTTCAAACGCAGCCGATCCATTCTTGTGTTGTTGATCCCTACTCAGAACATCGCTGGGCAGCTTTCAGGCCTCGGAAGGATCCGTTGCGCAATTGGAGCCTCAAGTCCAAGCTACAGAAGCTTTCACGAGCCAGGCTACTGATGTTTCCGTGGACGTGGAAGAAGACAGCGAGGAGGCGGTTGATTTAGGCGAGGACACTGAAGACGACGAGGATGTGCGCGTTTTCTTGCTCTCCAGAATTATGCTGACTGTGAAACAAGGATGTGGAGATTATAATGGAACCCCAGTCGCGGTCTCTTGATTTTCGGTCAGTAGCTTCCTCTCATTAAAAATTAAAGTCAACTGCTTGTTAGACAATCCGCGTCTGCGCAGCCACCGTTACGCAATAGCAGTTCATCTACCGCCTTACGAGGTTCATGAATAAATTTTATTTATTTCTGAGCCGCCCACTGATGTGCCTGCTGTAGCCCAGCCTTCGTTGACCACTGAATACACGCCTATCCAAAGGGCAGGCGCTCCTGCCCCTCCGCAATCGGGTACTCCCTCCCGCGCCACACCGCAAACACAAACCGCGCCGCAATCCACCCCTCAACAAGCTCCCAGCGTCTCAGAGTCAACGCCAGCAGCTGCTCCGCAGGGCGATCTCCCGCCCCCGGAGACGGCGCCTGAAGGCGCGTCCGTCGATGACGGCGTGGACCCTTCGACCCTTCCTCCGGTAGCTGCGCCCCCGTCGCACCCCGCCATCGACCCGACCGTGACGGGCATGATGGAGGGCCGTTCCATCATCGACGTGGATCTGAGCTCCATGACGGACAAGGCATGGCGGAGGCCTGGGTCGGACATCAGCGACTGGTTCAACTACGGGTTCGACGAGCTGTCATGGGAGGCGTATTGCTACCGCCGTCGGGACCTCGGCGAGCTTGCTAACGTGCTCAAAACCAATGTGCTTGTACGTGTGAAATGTATACCCCATAGAATCGACAGTACTGAAGGGTGATGCGCTCGCAGAATTTCTCTGGGATGCCCGAAGATCAGCTTACTGCGCTGCCGCCCGAGGTGCGGCAGATGGTCATGACAGGGACGACGGCGATGATGAATGGCGCCGCAAATCCTGCTATGATGGGCCAGGGCATGATGATGGACATGTCGGGGATGATGGGGCCTATGGGCATGGGCATGAATGGCGACATGGGCATGAACGGGCCGATGATGCAGGTCGACGGGCGGGGGATGATGGGCATGCAGGACGGCAGCCAGGTCGGGAACGGGACGCCAGAGCAGCACGGCGCGATGCAGGACGGCTTTGGCGGCAACCCGGCCATGATGGGCATGGGCATGGAGTACGCGGCACAGGTGCGCATTCGTTCATATTGCGGCCTGCAGCGTCTGAGAATGGGAGTTCCAGGAGCAGAACCAGATGGCGCAGCAGCAGATGTATCCGCAGATGGAGGCGCCGCAGCCCACCCCGCCCACTGGCCCTGTAGGCCGCGGCGCCGCTGCTGTCCCTTACCGGGCGCGCGGCCTACGCGGCGTGCGAGGCTTCCCAGGCAGAGGGCGTGGGCGGGGAGGATATGATGGTACGTTAAATTATGCCGAGTGCCGTGGTAGGTGTTAATTACTTTCTTGTATATAGCGCCGCCAGTTCCCGTGCGGCCTACGTCCCCGCTTCCACCCAACGTGCCTACTGGGCCGCGGAATCAAAACAAGTACAAGGACCGAGACGGTAACGCGCCTGCGGTGGATGGCTTGGACTACGGCGGCACGAAAGATGGACGGACGCCAAGTGGGGAGCCGGAGGAACGCAGCCGGTGAGTTTTTACTCGCTTCAGTGTGGTGTCGCTGAGAACCGTGTCAGTAACGGAGGAGCTCGCCTGGCCTCGACGATGGACGGGGATCAAAACGGCGATGACTCCATTTCATTGTACATACACACCCCTTGGCCATGTACAGTACTTGTCTCCGCCAGGATTTTTGCGACTTTAAAATTATACATCACATTAGCCGCTCAAACCTGCGAACGGCGAAAGAATCGAGATTAAATCATACAAAGGATGTACTTGTACACATCTAAGAACACACGATAGCACACGCAACGAACAGAGCAGCGCTCAGCTTGCCCTTGCTCTCCAGTTGCTTTTCGCCGGCCCTCCGCGGCCAGAGCGCTTCGCATTGCGCTTTTGTCTGCATGCGTCGCAGAACCAGCGGCCGTCGGGGGAGTGGTCAATCCCAATACACGCGATGTGGAACTGAGTGCAAAGAGATTCAGCCCGATGCACGCCATATTGAAAGCAAGAGAGAACGCACCCATTCCCACTGGCAGGTCGCGTCGTCGCACGCGATCATCTGCCCGAAGCTGACGCGCTGACAGAAGCAGTACGGCTTGTCGTCGCCGTCCGCCCTCGCCATCTCCGGCATCCGGCGGCGCGTTGTCCGGCGCGGGGGTGTTGGCAGCGAGTACGGCGTGGGTGCGGGCGACGGGCATCCCGGGACCTTCGAGCGTCTGCGGGTGCGGCGGATTCCAGTCTCCTGCTCCGGGGACGGGGGTATTGGAGAGGGAGTGGCCGCGCGCGTGGAGCTCGAACGGCGTCGCGTGGGGTGGTGTCCGTTTTGGTAGGGAATAAGAGACGGGTGCGAGGAGGAGGACGGGGGTACATTGAAGGCTTCGCGGCGGGCGTTGGCGGCTGCGGCCGCGGAGGCAGCGTGTCCATTGGGATGCTCGTGTCCGCCGTTGGCCGAGTAGTATTCGTTGGGCTGATTGCTCGCGCCGCGGGTGTTGGCGGCGGTGCGGGAGCGCTTGCTTGCGGTTCCGTTGGCGGCGCGCGAATTTGTGCTTCCGGAAGCGCGCGCGTTCGATTGGGGTGGGATGTGGGATGTCACGGACAGTAGCGACTCTGTCGGTGATGGGGCGCGCTCGATTCTGAGCCAGCCGATTCAGAACTTGAAAAATGGGAGAGCACTATGCAACCCACTTTTTGCGACCTCCGTTCCGCGCGCGAGGGGCGAGCCTCGGCGAGTCTTTCTTTTCTGGGCGTCCGGCCGTGATCGATATCAGTCCTCCCTGACCGCTCTTTTTTCTTTTTACGGGGCTGGGGGTCGGGCGCGCTGACAGGGAGCGAACGCCGACGCAAAGCCCGTTCGCCTCCTCCTCCCGACTCCAGACGACGTTGCAGGCATGAACGACCGCGTAGCGACGTGCGGGTATTGGTGCGCGGTTGAGGGTGGTGGAATCGAAGCCGGGAATGTGCTCGGTGAGGGTCCTGAGATGGCTGCTGTGGGATCTGAAGGTTGTCTGCGGCCTGGCACGCGACGCGAATCTTGTCCTCGCCAGGCCGAGCCGGAGGCGGTTTTGCCTCCTCTGCGATTTCCATGAGAAGCCAAAGACGGCTGCTCCTGCTTCCTGCGCCCTGCTCGATCATCTCTGTGAGGGGTGCTGATTTTGGAGGTGATGGAGGACATGGAGGCGGAGAGGACGGGCATCGAGCTCGCGGAGGTCTGCAAAGTTGCGGGAGAGGTCGAGGGGAAGGGAGTCCAAGGTGTGGGTGTACTCGCTGAGGAGGGCGAGGGAGTAGACGGCGGAATGTCGCGGAGGACGGCGTGGAGACTGCTGCCCTGGGGAGGCGCCATTGTGGTGTTCGATTGAAGGGAGTTGTCAGTCAAGGCTCGATTGTCTCGAGCCCGCGACGGGCCGTTCGCCGAGCACGGTGCCCTCGCTCTATACCTCCAGTAATACACTCCTCCTCCTCCACCATCGGATTCGATATACAAAAAAAAAATACATATATAAGGCATGTCTATGCTATACATGTTTGAAAGGTAGGCAGCTGCTCTATGATGTGCTCAACACGCTCCAGCACGCTCTGCCTCATCGGGCCTCGCCGCTCTCCAGCCCGAAAAAAAAACAATCAAGGCCCTGCACCCCCGCGGGGCAGCATAGGTCGTGATCATGACATCCTCCTCTCCACCCCCGGTCGCGTCACTTGCGCGTCGAGGAAACCGCTTCGACACGCTTCCCCTGCCCTGATGATGAGGGCTGCGCGCTCGGACCGCCGGCCCGCCGAGGCGGGCGTCGAGAACTGCGCGTACATGCTGTTCGTGTCCCGTTGAGACCTGTGGAGGGACGAGAATGCATTGGGCGACGTAGCGCCGGCGGGGAAGAGCCCGTAGGCAGGCGCTGCGGTGGCCGCTCCGTATTTGGTGTAAGTCGACATTATGATCCGTTCGTGGTGTGGTGAATAAAGTTATGTGACGGTGGTCGTGAATGAATGAATGCGAGAGATTGCAGATGCGATGCGAGAATGCGAGCGTGCAGTGAGGATGAGGATGAGGATGAAGAAATTAGGTGGGGGTAAGTAGCGACGTGAGGAGGGTGGGTGGGTGGGCGTCGTGAGGTGTGGGCGCGTATGTATGCCTTTTGAGATAATAAAGCAAAGTGGCGCGTCGAATGACAATAGAATCGAAGCGCGGTCGCCGGTCTATTGTCTTTGCTGCCAAGTGCGGAGCTAACTCAGGGGTTGGCTGTGATTTACACGCAGCTTCTGTCGGGCTTATATACTCGCTGGGAACGCCCGCAAAATACAAGGGCAGTACCGCTTCAGGCTCACAGGCCACACGAGACGCGCCTACGCCACATCTTGCCTTTTCGGAAACAAGCCAATCGACTAATGGGGATGTCCCTTGTAATTGTCGGCGCCCACGAGGCTCTGGTCCGCATTGAGAACAAGAACGAAGAAGGACAGGGAAGTGACCTGGAAGTAAATGTACCTTGTGATTTAATACCGATGTACAAAGAATATCCACAACCAAATCCCGCCGTCTTGCCGTAAAAAAATACATATAGCATTACACCACACAGCTTAATGAGGCTCAATGACAGTCAATGACTCCCTCGACTCCTCGAGTCTACGCGAGATCAGAACGGGTACGCCGTTATGGGGCTATATTCGACGAGTTTGATGTTGGGGATATCCCACTGTGACACGGGCTATCAGAACGACAGGAAGAATGCAGCGGCGGAGACCTTACCAGACCGTGAATGTAATACTCATCACTCTTGATTATCTCAAGTGCCGCAGCATGGCTTTCAGCCTCCATAAGGAGGAAGGAGCCTCCGAATGCCCTGTCGGCAGCGCCCTCGCCCTCTCCATTATCGTTGTAGAATGGACCGCCGAATTCTGTCCGACTTTAAGCTCACTGCATCTTGAACGGAGGCTCAGGCTGCAACATACTCAGCACTCCCGCAGCAAGATTTTTCTCGAGCCCCGCCTTGTGCGCAGCATTGATACGGGACCTGAGCTCTTGTGCGCCAGGTGTAGTGATGTATGGGCCAAAGAATGCGAATTTACGAGTCATGATAATGTGATGAGGCTAGTATGCCCATAATTGCAGGCATAAGCGGTTATATATAAACTAGCTTGCTGAGCGCTGACTGAGCGAGCCCGAGAGACTCCAGACCGCGTGATTTCGGAGGCGGCGGAGAGAACATCGTGTGAATAACGCACAATCTTTAGCGTATGTGGGAACAAGGTGCCGCCACGATTACGAGGCAGAGGAGTACGTTAATGCTTGAGAAAAATTATTAAGTATTATCCATACGAAGAGTGGGAGATCATGCAAGACTAGGCAAGCGTCTGCAGCTTCGTCGAGAAGTGGCCGGCATGACAGTTGACGTGAAGTCAACCAGCGCCTGCCGTAATACTATCGCGCGAAGTGATTTTCGATTTGTATCCGGCAAATAGAAGTCCCCAGTCTACATTCCAGGCTCTTGTCTTCGGAAATTCAGTGGACGAATTTTCAAGTTGGTGGTCAAGAAGAGGAATGGATCGGCAACGCCGGCGGGCCGATCGGATCTGGCAGCTCCGATTCCATCAATTCCATCTTGCCATCGAATGTCTAGTTTTATGCCCGGGGCTGGGGCCGCTGGGCATAACTTGTCGTATTACCCCAACGCCATCTACCAGGAAAGCG